>CAUYON010088697.1:0-23604 GCA_963573935.1 Arctocebus calabarensis
GAGAGAAACGGAGAGAGCTTCTCTCTCCCCACTAGAATTTTCTCCCTCTAACAGATGCCTTAATGTTTTCTGTATTCTTTTCTTTCTTTTCTGTGAATAAATTCTGTCTTACAAAAATTAAAAAAAAAAAAAAAAAAAGAAGGCTCTTCTTGATTACCTCAGGCCTAGTATATCATTCATACTTAAAGCATATTTCTGATATCAGTGTTTCTCAAGAAATGGGTTTGGAGAAGTAGGTGAGAGCCAGATCATAAGGAACTTGTGGATCATGACAGAGTTTGAACCTTACTCAAAGAATAAAGGTGTTCTGCCCTAAAGCATCTGTGATGCAATAATAATTATCTACTACTACCTGGCAAACTCCCCCCGAATTTAGTATTTAAAACAACTACCTTCTCTTATTTTCTCTCACAGTGTTTGTGGGTTAGGAATTTAGGTGTGAGGTTTTACATTCGGGCTTAAGTGTCTCACATAGTTGTAGTCAGATGTCTGCCAAAGCTACAGTCATTTGAAAGCCTACTGTGCCAGTGGATCTGCTTCCAAAGCGGCTCACTCCCATGAATTTCAGACCGGTGCAGCCTGTAGCAAACCTCAAGTCCTGTCCATTTGGACCTCTTCTCTGGGCACTTGAACATCCTCCCCACATAGTGATTGACTTTCTCCAGAACACGTGACCAAAGAGTTACAGACAGGAGCTTGATGTACTAGGTTCACAAATTACATTGTGTTGCACATTGTCAATATCTTTCTTTTGCTTATAGCCTTGATTCACTTGTGATGAGATTGGAGTTCGGCTATTAAAGATGTCCCTTAAAAATCTAACCCAATGGCTCAGCGCCTGTGGCTCAGTGGCTAAGGTGCCAGCCACATACACCTGAGCTGGCAGGTTCGAATCCAGCCCCGGCCCGCCAAACAGCAATGACAGCTGCAACCAAAAATGGCCGGGCATTGTGGCGGGCGCCTGTGGTCCCAGCTACTTGGGAGGCGGAGACAAGAGACTCACTTGAACCCAGGAATTGGAGGTTGCTGTGAGCTGTGATGCCACAGCACTCTATCCAGGGCAACCGCTTGAGGCTGTCTCAAAAAAAAAAAAAACAACTAACCTGACTAACTCATTGGTTAAGGGGGTAAATAAATGATTTAATATGATACTTCACACATAATTTCTACTAATAGAATTGCAACTTTTGAGCTATTGATTCTGTGCTATTCAGGTGTCTGACAACATTGATGCTAAAGTTATGCATCAGTTTTGTCTTCTGGAGTCATCAGATCTCCATTCATCACACAATCAACTATATAATGCCCATCCATTCATTCCAATAATTCTCACTGGAAGTCTCACTGTAGAGGAAGACAAATCCAAGAAAGAAAAATCACACTTATCAAGATGTAGGATTTGTCATTACTTACCTTGCAAAGGTGGTGGGAAATTTGCCTATCTCTTTAGGAAAGATTCAGGGAAAGCTTTGAATCATAAGAGGAGTTGTGGCTTTTACCTGGAATAATGCAAAGATAAGAGAGCTATCTCACAACATTCAAAAAGTAAAAAGACCTTGAGGCAGAACTGTTCAAAAAAGCTAGAAGACAGAATACTTGAAGTGGAGTGAATAGGAGAGTGAACTTCAGAGAGATAGCCAGGGGCCAGATTTGCAGGGCCTGTGGTGGAGATTAGAACTTTGGATGTATTCTAATGTAATGGGAGACACCAGAACATTTCAAGCTAGGTGAAAAGATATTCTTACTTCTTTTAAAAGAATCACTTTGCCTGTTATTGCGGCTTTATAATCAGTCAAAGGGATCTCTGTAATGTATCTTAGGTATTCACATCTCCCTCTCCATTTCAACCAGGTCTCCATTTAAATGTCACTTTGCCAAGTACCACCCACCTAATCACTCTGTCTAAAATAGTATTCCACCCTCCTTATTCTCAGCTCCCTTATAGTGCATTATTTTTCTTAACAGTACATATTGTCTGTTGCAACAGTAAACACAGGGTGAAATATGTATACACACTTAAAAGAGGTTATCTAAGTATTACTTTTTGAAGTTGAATTGAAAGTACCATTACTGATCAAGTGTACCTAGACATGCTACACACATCCATTTTATCTGCAGTTCATACACTTTTTTTGGGAAAAATCAGTTTTACTTCCAAGAGCTGCTTCAAATAAATATACATTTTTTTGGCATCCTCAGTACATTCTTATGTGTTTTAAAAAATATCTATTTCCCCTTCTCAATGGTAGGTTGTGGTTTAAAGCATTGTCACAATGCCTAAAATGCAGCATGGGATATATTCTCAATTAGTGTTTGTTAAGTGAATGAATCTCAAATGCCAACTGAGATTCTTTTTTTCATGTCTCCATTCGGAAAGTTTCCCACTTCTCAAGCTAACTGGTTATAAAGCGTGCAAGAAATTACATCATGTGACACTGATGAGCTGGCATGGTCATCTAGAAAGGTAAGTTGAAAGCAATTCTTAAACACTATTTGGGATCAGTAGGAAAGAATGTCACATTTAAATACTTATTTGCATGAAGAGTATGATGATTGGCCTCCTGTGTATCTTCCATCCCTGCATTGGTGCTTAATTTTACCTTAGATATGATGCAGCACCCTTTGATTTTTATTTTAATTACATATGTTCATGCCTTATCTCCTTCATTTAACAAGAAGATTTTAAAGCCTTAAAATTAAGCAGGCAGCCTTTTAAGGCCAGGAATTATGTGTTGGTGCCTTAGTTTCCTTATATTCAAAACAGATTTGATAATGTTATCTTTTTTCATATTTGAATACAATAATTATAGAGGAAAACACATTTTAATCACTGAGAATAGAACCTGCATCACAGAACTTCTCAAAAAACGTTGCTTCTATTACAGCACACCTAGTAGAGATGGCAATGATTACAATACATATTATTGACACCTAGCACTAAATACAAAGCCTCAAATACAATAGGTAATAGTTAATAAATAAAGATGGGTAAAATTATTCCTGAGGCTAAAACCAGTGAGCACGTTATTTGTAGTTTAATGGAGTGAGAAGGAAGCCTCATCCTAGGTGAAGAAAGTACAACAAAAAGGTGAATGATCATCATCTTGCCTGTCTGGGATGGATGCTTACTTATAGATGGAAGGAAAAGTCTTCAACTCTTTGCACCTGTGCTAATCACTGTGCCTCTTCCTCACCCAGAATTCAAGCACGCTCTGAGATGCTGTGCAAAGATGCCCTGGTGGCTTAGTGTCTCAACTCTGCCAGATTTTTGGACAGTGAAACAAGATCTAAAAATCTCTGAGAATAGCATCAGATGTCCACTTTCTCTCTCAATCAGAAGCAACATAGGCATAAAAATACACCTGCTGGTACCCCAGTGTTGCAGAGTAAAAAATGTTCTGCCTCTCTTCACCCCCTGCCCTGAACTGGTTACAGTCCTGGAATAATTAAATTGGAGGCCTCACTCTCTGCCCTTGAGGTACCGCCTGTAATTACTCTGCTGTTTGGCAGTGTCAAGTCTTTGGTCTTTAGAATGTTCAAAGTTCATTCAGTCCTTGAGAATGGAGGAAATAGTGTCATAATAGAACTATAACCAACTCCATTTGGAGAAAGACAGAAAACCTGTCTGGCACTAAACATAGTAAAGGATTCCTTCATGCCAGTGAGGTGATGCACAAAATAATGACACAAATCTTTCACTCTGTGCTAAGCAGAATGATAAGCAGTCTCTTAGCAATAAAAACAATTCAGACATGGCCACCACCTTCAGGAATCTTATCTTCTAGGGTGAACAAAACATATTCATAAACTAATAAGAAAGCAGGTGCTTTTGACCCAGAAAAAACTAGACAGATTCATAGCAAGATATTTAAAAAGTAAAGAATTCAGACTTTGGGTCCCAATAGATTAGGGTTTGAATCTTGGCTCTCCAGCTCTTCTTCAGTGGTATGACTTTGGGCAGTTACTTCTCCTGCATGACTCTTAGTTTTCCCATCTGCATGACTCGCAGTTTTCCCAGCATTGGTTACATGTAAATGAATGAATGAAAGGCCTCAGATGGGTTTTTAACATAAATTAATAAGCTCTTCCTCCCTCACTTTAGTAATAAAGGCTTAAAATAGGCAAAGTAAAAAGCTAAGCTTGGAACCAGGTCTCTAGTTTGATAATCTTTCTCACCACATGCCTGCTCAAATATGGAGTGTTCACCAGTCAGCCTGTCTCAAACCTCATATAGGAAGGGTGCCCATTTTCCTTGTCATGAGGAACTCCTCAGCCAAGCCTCAGTCAAGCCTTCTTTCACTTACACCTGGTATAGAGAGTGTCTGACACTGACATATACACTCCTTTTGCTGGACTCCTGCTCTAACTTGTCCACAATTCTACCTGGTCCTGATAGAATGCATGAGTGTTTGGTAATGAGCATTGCCAACTGGCAATCACTGGAAGCTCCCTGCCAAGCCCTCTAGAAATACCCCCAATATATGCCTCTTCCATTGTACTGGGAAGGGAAAAGTTCTACCATCAGTGCATATTAGGAACTTAAGAAAGCAAAACATATTCTCATATCCTACACATATTAGAGACAGAATGATGATATGTAACCCCATCAGCAAACTAAGGAGCAGAAGTCAGAGTTAGCCTGAGGATGTAGTGGAATAGGAAATAAAGAGTTTGGATTCTGAAGACACTTATATACAAGTTCAGGTCCTGGATCTGCCATTCATTAGCTTTATGACCTTGGACAATTCACTTGACCTTTCTGAGGCACTGTTCCTTCATCTGTGAAATGTGAATGATGCTATTACACATTTCATCAGGTAATCATGAGGCCTAAATAAACTAGAGCAATTTTTGCAAAGCATTCATGAAGGTCTGTTTTAATGGAAACCACCTGTTATTAAAAGACAATGATGATGTTGAAGAGGTGATATGGTGGTGGCTCTTGATTTCTGATATCAACTAGATGATTATGTAAGGTATCAAACACCTCCAAACCTCAGCTTCTTCATCTGTATAACAATTATCTTCATCCTCAAGAACAATAATACTACCTAGTTTTCAGAACATCTCTGAAGACCTAGGAAAGCACTTAGCAAAGCTTGTGGCATTTATTAACCAGTCATTAAATGTCTCCACATCAAATCAATCAAACAAGACTTTAATACCTTCTTAGAAAACCTCACATAACTTTTATGAAAATTTTAAAGAATGATTATAAGTCCTATTTTGATACACTTAACTGCTCTGCACATATTGCAGGTTGTTATGATTTACTACTCAGCTGAGGAAGGCTGTCTAGTGTCTGTTTACTTGGCAGGTGATTCACAGGTCATTCATAAGAGCTGAATGTTTTAGTGGCCAGGTACTATGTGAAGCCAGGGAATAATTAACCTGTGATCCATGTGTTTTAATTATCATTATCAAATCTCACCTATTATTTGCAAGCGACTATTAAAAAGCCATATGGCATAGCAAAAGCATTTGGGGCTGAAACATATTGGCTGGGCAACTCTTCTGTGTTATTCCACTCTCCTGATTAGGTTCATGGGGAAAGAAGAGGCTTGCTGAGCTGAGGCTTGGCAAGTTTCCAGACAAAAAATTTAAATTTGGTGTGTGCACATACATATGGATACCACACATGTGTGCATAGTTCACACAAGGGCAGCTTGCTATGCAGCATCCTACAGATAAGAAGGGCTAAAAGGTCAAGCATACTCCAAGCTCTATCACTCACTAGGCTCCATGAACCCAGGCAAGTCAATGGCTCCCTATGTACTTACCTTTAAAGTTTATTAAGAGAATAGATTTCAAATGCTCTTACCACAAAAAGTTAACTACTTGAGACGATGAAAATGTACAGTAGCCTGATTTAATCATTCCATGTTATATTCCACAATCATAACATCACTTTGCATGCCATAAATATATACAACTATAATTTGTCAATACAAATAAATAAATAAGTGGAATAAAAAAATCTGCCTGGTAGGGTTGTGTCAGAGTAACAGAGGAGATATGTAGACAACTAGCTATAATTAACAATCAATATAAGGTTATAGTTGGATTAGTACTATGAGTTTTTAAATGAGCCCTGTTGTTTTTTGACATGTAACTGAGCCTCAGTTTCATCATTAATAAACAGAGCTAAAATGACCTATCCCATAGATTCTTTCAACAAATACTTATCAAGCCCCTCCTCTTTTATAGGCATTGGGTTATTTACTGGGAGCACAATGATAAACAAAAGCACAACTATTTTTATTTTTTTGTTTTAATTTTTTGTTTATTTTTATTCATTTATTTTTTTAAGTACAACTATTTTTCTAATAGTGCTTAAAGTCCAAGGAAGGAAAAATAAAAAACAAGGGTAAATATAAGATGACTGCTTAGAATAAGTGCTGTAAGTCCAGAGACTACAAAGAAAAAACTAATTTTGGAATGGGAAAAAAATTATTTTCTAAACAGGTGACATTTAAGTTTAAATCTTAAAAATTAATAGGAATAGCAAAGCACAGGGTGGTAGGAAAAATGTCAAACAAGGAAAACAACATATAGGGGCCCTGTTGGGGATTCACTCATTTGTTGAATAAATAGTTAATAGGGAACAACTATCTTCTAGGCTCTGGGAACATAGTGCTGAGAACACAGGTAATTTTACACTGTATGTTGCTTACATTAGAGAAAAAAATAAGTATGAAAATACACTTAAATCACTTAGCACAGAGCATGGCACAAAGGCAATACTCCATACATCATTAATAAATAAGATCTCTATAGAATAATAATGATTATAAAAGTAAAATACATACCCTAGAGCATTTCTTCCCAAAGTAAAACATTGAAATAATTTTTTTTGGAGGGGGGGCCTTGCCTGAAGAAAAAAATGAACAACTTTCTGCTTTAGAAAACAAAATCACTTTCAGAGTTGGAGAAACATGATTGCTATTCAGACTTCTCTTGGATTTGACCTCCTAGTAGGGGAAAGATTTGACATTAGGTCTGTGAAGTAGCAATCCATATCACTCATCCCTTGGCTCAGGTTGGGACAATGATAGAGAAGTTTACCTCCCAAAGCCCCTGAGTGTTTAGTTTATGGAGAGATACAATGATCAGTTGCCAGGATTACAAGAAAAGATGTCCAGCCTCCCATGTGTCAACAAGCTGACATAGCCACTGAGGGCTCCACAAAGTCAGAGATGTTGAGTGTTGGGGAAGACAAAAATGGATAAAATCGAGAAGCAAGTGAAACTTTATCCTTTTCCAGAAACATGGACAACATGTGGAAAGGCCTGCTCTGGCCAAGATCACCTCCCCTACTGATGCCCAGAATACCACTGGTTCTTTGGTTTAAGCAGAATTGTCTTCTTGTAATCATCTTCTTGCAATAGACATGAGTCCATGATTATAACTGTGAAGAAATGTCATTATCTGTACTTGGAATTAGAAAGAACTTTGAAAGTGCGATTCCAATCTCCTCCTTTTACTGAAGCACTTGAGGGCCAGACAACAGTGGCATGCCAAAGTTACATGTCTTGTGATAGCAGCAGATCCCAGGCCAGAGGTGATTTCTTCTCTTGGAACTTATACCTTCAAATCTTCATTCTCCAGTTATTTTTTTCCCCAAGTTACTTCTTCACCATTGGACAATAAGGAAGTTTTATACTGTTATAGCAGGAGCTGATAGTTGAGACAAACATAAAGAATAAAACAGAATAAGGCACTCAGATTAAGGAGCAACATTCCCTTGTGATGTTCCATTCTCAAAAGTTAAGTTTTTCAGCTCAAGTGTCTGGAAATCTTTCCTCTGGCTATCAAACAACTAGCTAGTAATAAGCAGTGTGGGCAGCTCCATGTCTAAGAAAATGTCTGGGGTCCATGATCACCAAGAGTTTAAGTACTTCTTATTTGCTGCTGATTTCTTTCACTGAAATGCACTGCAGAACTCAGCCAACGCTCATGAGAGAGATGATGGAGAACGTCAAGCATTTTCTCTTGAATTTCTCTCTGTTCTCAGTTCCAGAGAATAAGGTTCTTGGCTTTGACAAATAAACTTATAGTATATTGTATCTCTGAAAGTTCATGCAGTAATAGTGGGGCTCTATCTTAAAATGTCTTTTAAAAAAATTCTAAGTCAATTCCTCCCACTCAAAACTACACAAATACATGGAAATTAAACAACCTGATGTTGAATGATTTTTGGGTCAATGATAAAATCAAGATGGAAATAAACAGTTTTTACATTGAATGACAAAACAATAGACAGGAAACGCAGTGCGAAGTGGGAAGTGCAGAGAGCTAAATGCCTACAATATAGACAGAAAGATCACAAATAAACAACCTGATGTCATTACCCCAAGGTACTAGCAAAATAAGAATTAACCAAACCTAAAGTTAGCAGAATAGGAAAATAACAAAGATCAGAGCTAGACTAAGTAAAATGGAAATGAAAAAAATAATAGAAAGGGTCAAAAAAAGTTGATTCTTTAAAAAGATGAACAAAATTGATAAACCACTAGATAGATTAATGAGAAACAGAAGAGAAAGATTTCAAATAATCTTAACCAGAAACAAAAAGATGATATTGCAACCAATACCACACAACTACAAAAGACAATTTGAAAGCTACTATGAATACATATAGGCACACAAACTAGAAAATCTAGAGGGAACAGATTAATTTTTGGAAACATTCAACATCCCTATTGTGAAGCAGGAAGAAATGAAAACCATGAAGAGACCAATAATGAATAGTAAGATTTAAGCAGTAATAACAACAACAAACTCTCAACAAAAAATAAGCTAGGAGCAGATATATTCATAGCTGAATTCTATCAGGCCTATAAAGAACTGGTCCCTATGCTACTAAGTCTATTCCATACCACTGAGAAGCGGGGATTCCTACTTAATTCATTCTACAAAGCCAGTCTCACTCTTGTACCAAAGCCAAGAAAGGACAGACACACACAAAAGAAAGTACAAACATATATACATCACCAACAGAGACACAAAATCCTTTAAAAATAGGAAACTGAATCCAACAGCACATCAAAAGGCAATTTACAACAATGAAGAAAAATACATATATCACACACATATAGACATAAACCATGGAGTGCTACCAAGATGGCCTTGGCAAATTTGATGGAACACCATTTTTCTAAGTGCAATATTTTAAGCATGGAAAAACAAATACCATGTGTTCTCATTTATAAGTGGTCATAAAGTAGTATAAAGGACATTGAAAACTAAGATGGGAGAGTAGGGAGTTGAGGTATACATATATTTGTTGTTTATATAAAAAAACTATTAGATAAAGGGTAATTAAAGAGGCCCCACTTGAAATGGGCAGTGAGATATTAAACTATAAACAAAAATGCATTTAATTGGGGCTTTATTTTGAAAATTACTCTTTCATGTCTTTAACAATATTTAGGTTATAGCTATGCACAAATGCTTAGAATGACTAAGGCATGGGTAAAAGGTTGAGAATGAGTGTGATCTACTTAAAAAAAGTATATATATCTATATATATAGATATATAGATATATAGATAGCAGTATATATATATGATAGTATGCAAGCAACATCTTTTACTTCATACTTGCAACATTATAATTTATCTGATGTTTTACAACATTTCTGAGTCTTATTAATTTATCCAAGTGCCTCTGCTTTACCTTTTTATTCAAGTCATCCTTTTTCAAAGTCTGTATTGTTTTGTCACACATGGTTATTTGATCTTCCTCAATAGATTGCGCTCACTCTGTCAAAACCTTGTATGTCAGTAATAACAGTAGGTTTATCACCAGATGTTTCATCATCACTTTCATAAACTTTAAAAATCCTACATCTTTTGCTGCAAGATTTGCAGTTTTCCTTTGTAATTGTTAATGAACTTCCACTGTGTTGTCTGACATTTAAAATGTGCAACAGTCAGCAAGAGGTTGACCAATACAAATGCAAATACAGTTTTTAACATGCATGTGAGTTGGGTTGAAATTAATAAAAAAATTCATTTGAATTTATATTATAGTGATTTTTATCATCACGTGCTTATTCGATCAAAATAAACAAAAAGTACAACAATCATTATGATAGAAACAGAATTGTAGACTTGATTTCTTTTAACAATAAGGAAATCTTTCTTTCCTTAAAAAATATGGCAATAAATGATCTAGTCCAGAGGGTTATTATTATTATTATTATTTTTGCAGTTTTTGGTTGGGGCTAGTTTTGAACCCACGACCTCCAGATATGGGGCCAGCGCCCTACACCTTTGAGCCACAGGTATCACCCAAGTCCAAAGGTTTTCATAAAGCAAGGTCCCTGGACCAAGAGTATCACCTGAGAATAGGCAAGACATTATTTGAAATGCAAATTTTCACGTTATTGAATTAGAAACTTTATAGGCAGACCTTAGTAATGTGTGTTTTAACAAATTCTCTGAGTGATTCTGATGCATGCTAAAGTATGAGAACCATTGATTCAGTTCAGTCTCCTTCTACTGATAAAGAAACTAAGATCTGGGGAAGAAAGTGCAATGATTATTGAATTGCAAGAATGGTCAAGAATAGAGTTCTGACTGCATGCTGATTCCTTCCACCTTTCATGTAATGCTCTAAAATACTATGCAAAGTAGTACAAAGTAAACTATTTAATTATCGACACTATTCTATAAATAATTTTATCTTCATTGTATAGATGATAAAATTCTCAGAGGAAGGTCTCAATTAGTAAGGGGGTGATCCTGGATTCAACTTTTATTTTTTTAAATCAAATTCTGTTCATTTAACCAAACTACAGAATCTTATCTAAACAATCATTCTATCAATTCTCAGAATACAGAGAAATACCTTATTTATATATTTTTCCATTGCCATAACATTTGAGTCACCTTTATAGGATCATCCCTTGGTGGAGGAAACAGCACAATATTTTGCAGAAAGACTATTTTTGTCTCTATACTTCTATAGTGACAATTGATTGCATTCACCACTTTTCTAAACATCAGTAACAAATGCAAAAACCAACCTATCTCTATCAGACTGGCCAGAAAGGCTATTTTTATTCCTCATTGTTATATATAAGATGCTTGTTATTGTACATTTGGGAGCTACTGTTTAGATTTTTTAATATTTTAAGTAGTGTTCATTTATTAAATTTGAAGCTTCAGGCTATGCTAGCAAGTGGTATAATTTTAGAAATCTGAAAAAAAATTAAAATTCTATGTGACAAGATAATACACTAAAACATTGATTCCCAATAAAAAGTAGTTTTTCTTCTTAACAATTATCAGCATCAATAACCATGAACGCTGAGGGCTTTCCATCTTTGAAGAGCTCGACAAGGCACTGTGTAATTCTCACAATAATCTTATAAGGTTAGTATCATCATTGTCACCATTTTAAAGATGAAGAAACTAAATTTCAGAGATGAAATAAATTGCCTAAAGTGACAGTCTATAAATTTCACCTCCAGTACCCAGATGCTAAGCCCCACATTATACTGTTTCCCAAACCAATAATTTTCACTGCCCTACCCATGTTTCCAGAGCTTCCCCGTGGAGTGCCAAATGCATAGGTTGATAAACAAAAGCTCCACAACCTGACCATAGTTGGCCACTTGTTCAGATTTGGTTTATGATTATTTCTTTTGTGCTGCTTCTGTTCAAGTTAGCTTATATTTACATTTATATTAGCCATTTCTAAACTCCAGGCAATTGTCTCACTACATTACTGATATAACTTTCTCCATTCCACATCTCAGCCGAGTCTACTGTCAACCCAATTTTGTTCAGGTCTTTGAGAGTTTCAAGTCTTGGTAATTATAATTTCCCCTTTTCCTTAGAAGATGTTCCAAGACCCTCAATGGCTGCCTGTAAACTCAGATGGTACTAAACCCTATGTATGCTTTCTTCCACTATATACATATATATGATAACATTTAATTTATAAATTAAGCACGGTAAGAGTTAGTACTACTAATAAAATAGAACTATAACAATATGCTGTAACTAGCGTTATATGTGGATGTTATCTGATTATCATATTGTACTGTGTTCACACTTCTTATGTGAGAAAATGCCTACATGATGAAATGAAGAGACAGATGCAGCTTCTTTAGTAATTTTTATATTTTTAGTCCAAACTTATTCCTAAGTGCGTTTAATAATTTTTGTCTTGCTATGAATGGCTATGTGTCACTTGTTTTAGGGGATCCCTTGCTGAAGTCTTCATATAAGCTCAATGCTTTCTGGCACAAGACATTGCTGTCAAGAGAACACATATCTGTTCATGCCTTTCACCCGCAAATTTAATACCTTTTCTATTCTAACTAAGTACTTATCACACACTGTGACCTGGCCTTTGCAGTTTGAGGTACAATAGCTTAACCAGCACAATTTTTTTTCTTTCTTCACAATTTTGAGGATAGAATATTCATTCTTATGGTAGATTTTAGCGTCCTGAGCAGATGTTTTATTTTTTTTCCTTAAGTCAAGGATGTTTGCTTTTCCTTTCTTTTCACTTAAAGGAAGTACCTTGTGGCACTCTTTAGAATGTCCAAATTTTTAGCATCACTACTCTTATTCCTGGGGCTATTATTAAGTAAAATAAGGGTGACCTAAACACAGGCCCTAATATACTGCAACACTTGATCTGATGACCAAAATAGCTACTAAGTGACAATGGGATGATAAATCTACAATGCGGACACATTAGATAAACTTGATTTTAGCCAAAAGGCCAAGAAGTGAAGAACACACTAGACAACGGTATGATTCTCAATCCAGGAGAGAGGGAGCAAGACTTTATCACACTCCTCAGAATGGTATACCATTTAAAATTTAGGAATTGTTTATTTCTGGAATTTTACATTTAATATTTTTTTTGGTGGGGGGTTGCTATAGGTACTTGAAGCTGTATCTGTCTCTTCATTTCATCATGTAGGCATTTTCTCACATAAGAAGTGTGAACACAGTACAATAAGATAATCAGATAACATCCACATATAACGCTAGTTACAGCATATGAAACCATGGACAGTAAAAATGTAGATAATGGGGGTATTACTTTAATAATAAAAAATCTCCCTCATCAGTGGTGCCATCATGAGAATCAGTC
Source organism: Arctocebus calabarensis (assembly GCA_963573935.1). Taxonomy (NCBI): domain Eukaryota; kingdom Metazoa; phylum Chordata; class Mammalia; order Primates; family Lorisidae; genus Arctocebus; species Arctocebus calabarensis. The sequence continues at coordinate 13,122 of CAUYON010088697.1, forward strand.
CCAGTGGTCCAGTTTATATCCATGGAAGTCAGCAGTGGTGGTATGGAATTTTATTTGGATATGCTCTGGTTCCTGACCTCAGTACTGCTTTTACACTCACCAGATGGCAGAGCTCTCTTGGGATGCACACGACTGAGTCATTTAATTGCAGAATAATATAGTAATAGGGTGTCAATTTAAAGAGAGAAGGGTGCACACAAATTTAGACCACAAAGAGAGGCATGAATTGAAAGATGGGCACTCAACCGGCATAAACCTCACAGAACACCAAGGCTTGTATGAAAGGTCTTTATTGGCAGGGGAAGCTACAGAGCAGCATTAAGGAGGAGGGGAGAGAGAGAGAGAAACAAGGGAATAGAGGAGAAAAGAGAAGGAATGGAGAGGGAGACAGAGAGAGGAGAGACACACGGGGGGAAAGGGGGAAGAGAGATAAGAGAAGAGGAGAAGAGGGAACAAAAGACAAGGGCACCTTATGTAGGTTTGGTTAGGGGAGGTGACAGGATAGTAGAACAGCCAATAAGGTGTTACTGCTCTGGTGCAAAGAGCCGTAGGGGGTGGGCCATAAGTTTGAGCTTTTCAGTGGATAATTGGGATAGGGAGATGAAGTAGTACAATTACCTAACATTCCTCCCTTCTTGATATTTTAAAAATAGAAGGTTGGCCTTGGGATAGGGGATGACGAGTTCTCTCTTCTATAGCTTCTTCCTGTTGAGAAGGGCACGTAGTTTTAATTGGCCAACTAGAGGGTGATCATGATTTTTAAACAAGTAAGGGGTGACAGGAGGTGTTAGAAAATTAATTTTGGAGAGCAGCCATATGTGCTGCATGGTCTTTCTTGTATGTTGGAGAGGTAAGGGAGAAGAAGGAGTAGTATTTGAAGGCAATCATGAGTGGATGACAAGTCAGAGAGAGTAGGTAAGAGGGATGTAGGATTTAGTGTGGGATATGTATTGAGAGATAATGATGGGTTAGATAAGAGAGAGGTTTGGACATTAAGAATACGGCATGGTGGTAGGGTTTGAAGATTTTGTATGTTAAAAGATCAGATAGAGAATGAGGGGATAAGATAGTAGGAGGGGAACCAAAAGTGAGTTTTTTGATTCTTGTATTAGTCACTGCAGCTGCTAATGCCTTGAGACAAGGGGCTTAACTTTGAACAGTGTGATCTGTTTTGAGAAATAAGCAACTGGAACAAAGGTGGGGCTTACCTGATGTTTGAGCACGCTGAGAGTAAATTCACGGTTTTCTGTGACATATAGGAGGAAGTGTGGAGAAAGATCAGGAAAGTGGAGGGCTGGAGCTTCTAGTAAACAGAGATTTAAAAGAAGTGGAATTGGAGGTCAGGAGAATTTTGTAGGGGTCACTTGGAGTAAGGAGTATTACTTAAAGGAGTAGTTAGAAGAGGAAAGTTGGGAATTTATGCTCTGAGGTATTTAGCTAATTTTAAAAGGAGAGGAGTTCTTGTTTTGTGGTGGGTAGGGGAAAGTTGCGAAGAAAGCTTTTTTATTTGTGGTAATAGCTTTGAAGTCTGGAGATAGAAGGATATTAAAGTGACTTTTTTTTGGAACAATTGAACTTTGGAGGGAGAGATTGTGTATTTCTTATTTGTAAGGCAATTAAGGAGGGAACAGGTGTTGTATTTAGAGTTATGTAAGGTAGGATTACAGAGTAGGAAGTCATTGATATATTGAACTAAATGTTGAAGGAGAGGGATTATAGGATTGGAGGTCTTGTAATAACATGTGGCTAAATAAGTGGAAGCTGTCATGAAATCCCTGGGGGAATACAGTTTAAGTAAGTTGGAAAGAAGTTTGAGAGGTAGGGTTATTCTATGTGAAGGTAAATAAGTTTTTGGCAATCAGGGTGTAGTTTAACAAGAATTGGAGAGTAGGAGGCAATTGAGGGGGTTTTAGTAAGCCTTAGGATTTACTTGTCCTGGTGAAATGGGTCAAGGTAATGGGTGTTTGATGGCTTGGGAAAGGACAAGGCAGAGTGAGGCAGAAGGAGATGGGTCAGCATCTATTAATTAAAATTAAAAGTGAGGATGGTACTTAATTTGGAAAGTATGTCACATCCCAGAAGGAGACCTGGACAGGAAGGCAATATTAAAAGGAATGTATAAATAAGAAATTGCCAATTATGTAGGGTAAAAAAAAGGAGTTCGATGTGGACGGTGGGAAAAACCTTTACTCCAACAATAGAGAATGGGCTACAGGGAGGAGGACCACTGACTTTTTGAAAAGTTAGTTTTTGTGTTTAAAAGAAAAGGTGATCATTTTTACCTGTCACCATCAGGGTTACTCTTGGCTCTGCAGAGATGATCTTCATCAGATGAGAGAAGCCAGGTTTCATCAGTCTTCAGAAGAGGCAAGCTTTAACAAGGCTGCTGGAGGAGCCTCGGTCAACTGGCCCGATAGTCTCTCTGGGCTAAGGGGCAGTCAGCTTTCCAAGGGCCCTTTTTTTGTAGACAAGGCATCACCCTGGTGAGGGCTTAGGATTGGGGTAACATTGTATCCAGTGATCTTCACTGCATTTGTAGCATGATCCAGGCAGTTGAGTTATGAAGCAGCCTTTGGCTCCTGACTGAGGTAGGTTAGAAATGATGGCCTTAGTCACATTGTAATGTTTATTTTAAAGGCTATGTTTAAGATAACGGCCTGGGGTGTCAGGGGTCCATGCTCCAAGAGCTTTAGCTTAAGTTCAATGTCGGGGCAACTTTGGTTAAAGAGAAAAGTTATGAGAACGTTTTTCCCACTTATTGTTCTAGAATTTTAATTTGTATATTTAAGACAAGCCTCGGTAAGGCATTGGAGGAAAGCTGAAGGATTTTTAGACTTATTTTCCTTAGTTTATCATAATTGATAGCCTTTTTGGCAGAAGCTCTAAGTCTTCAAAGAATGTAGGTAATAAAAATGTCTTTACTTCTTTTCCCGCATTATTATTATAATTTAATTTAGTTGGGAGTTAAGGACTATGGTGCTATCTGTAGGATGCTTATTGTTTGATATATGAAATTGATCTGCTGCCTCTTTCACTTTCTCTTACACTCGTTTGTGCTTATCAAAGGTTAGGGTATTAATTAAAATAATAAAAACATTATGCTAGGTAAGTTGAGAGGATATAGTAATAAACTGAAATTTTTGAATAAAATCAGAAGATTAGAAGTAAAGAAACTTAGTCTAACTTTAAGGTGTGTGAGTTTAGCTATGGGAAAGGAATAAACAGAAATTGTATCAGTTACTTTGCAGAGTGGGGCTGGGAAGTGAGAGAGAGTTGAAGGTTCTTCTAATTTTGGAGACTGATGGGAGGGGGGTGAGAGGACTGGAGGGAAGTTAAGGATAAGTAGTGGAAGTTACTACTTCTACTAGTAGAATTATATAGAGGAGCTAGAGGAAGAAGGGGGTAAAAAGGTCTGGAAGTGTTTCTTAGAGCAGTTGGAAGTGGACTGAGAGATAACAGGAAGAACTCTGAGGGTTGTTTGGGGGGGAGGAATCAGGAGAGGAGGAGTCAGAAGATGAGTTTAGATTGGTTGCCGGGGAAGTAGGAGGGACAGAGGGTGGAGGCAATTGTATGGTTCAGGGAGGAGCCTAGTATGTCTGAAAGTTTGAATAGGTTCTGTTTAGCGAGATGGAGATGTAAAAACAGTTCTTTGTTACAAGAATGTTGGAATTATCTAAATGTAAATTAGGCTTGGTTTTAAGATAGGAGAAGCTCTGAGCATAGGGGACCTTGCTCCATTTACCAAGGCACTTACAATAATTATATAAGTTTTGGATCAAAGAAAAATTAAATGAATTATAGCTTGGCTAGATACTTTGGTTATTTAGCTTGTAAAGTGGCCAAACCTGGGTAGAGAGTTTAATTCTTTTGGTTTTTAAGTTTAATCCTAATTTTACCAGGTGTCGTAATAAGTACCTTAAGGGAGAGTTAGGTGGGATAGAATAGGTTGAACCCGTGGCGATTCATTGTGGAAATAAAGCGTGAGCAGAATCACACGAGGATGAGGGACAGAGCAGGAACATCTTCCCAGCTTTGCTACTGGTTGTGGAAATGAGGACACAGGTTAAGATGGTTGTCACTATACTTAAATCTGCGTCAGACCCTTGGGGCCGAGGAGAGCTTGAGATTTGGTGCCAGGAATTTTTGTGCAAGGTGTGGAAGCGCTGCGCTAGACCACGTAAGGTTAATGGGAATTGGGAACTCAAGCCTCCAGAGGGGTGAATCACCAGGAATGTAAGCAACCTAGCTCACGATTTGAGAAAACTCACTCCCATAGGGGTACTCACTGATTTTGAAATGAGGCTGGTGTTGAGTGCTGGTTGTAGCCAATATGGTGGTGAATGCCTGGAGTGCGAGAAGATAAGGAGAGCTCCCAAGGGCTAAAACCCCATGGAAGGGGTAGAAGCTACCTTTTGAGGCTTTCCCTAATTAGATCCCACTTCTGACCCCAGATGAAATGGGGGTACTCAACTGGCATAAACCTCACAGAACACCAAGGCTTGTACAAAAGGTCTTTATTGGAGGGGGAAGATGCAGAGTAGCGTTGAGGAGGAGGAGAGAGAGAGAGAGAGAGAGAGAGAGAAACAGGGGCAGAGAGGAGAGAAGAGAAGGAGGAGGGAGGGGGAGGGAGAGAGAGAAAGAGAGAGAGGGAGGGAGAGAGAGAAAGAGAGAGAGAGAAGGAGGAGAGAGAAGAGAGACACACGGGGGGGGGGAGAAGGGGGAGAGAGAGAAGAGAAGAGGAGAAGAAGGAACAAAAGACAAGGGCACCTTATGTAGGTTTGGTTAGGGGAGGTGATGGGATAGTAGAACAGCCAAAAAGGTGTTACTGCTCTGGTGTGAAGAGCCATAGGGGGTGGGCCATAAGTTTGAGCTTTTCAGTGGGTAATTGGAATAGGGGGATGAAGTTGTGCAATTATCTAACATGAATTATGGTTTCAGATTTTATTCCTGTGCTTAAACTTCCCTAGAAATCCCATGGTTTTTCTTTCTACAACTCAATTGCCACTATTGCCACTATATTCATTATTTTGTGATGTTGGCATTTTTCCCATGTGTTCATATCATAAACTCATTTCTTAAATTGGAAATTCCCTTGGAGCAAGAATTAAGATTTCATTTTTTGATGTGCAAAAATACAACAGACTTAAACTAGATTCCCTTTAGCAATCATGTCATCATGCTCCCATCCAGACCCCACACACTACCCGAGTAAACCAAAACATAAATTGTCCAAAAAATAATAAAAGTAAAGATTGATAAATTTGACTACATATTTAAAACTGCTTCCGGGAAAAAATGTTTTAAAGAAAGGGGAATGCCAATTAAAAACACAGTGGGAATATGAAAGATAAATGGATAGTTTATTATTTAAAAGAGTGTCTTAGAAATCAATGAGACATTTGGGTAAACAGGAAAATGAAAAAAAGCAACTCAAAGGAAGCCAAATACATGAAAAGATATTCAGCCCTGATTGTATTTGAAAAACAAGTAAATTTCAAGAATGACTTGACATATTCTACCTGTCTAGTTAGCAAAATAGTTTAAAATTCGTAATATATACCCTTGACAACATTGTGAGTCAACTTGTATATTTCACTCTTGAAGGTCTATAAGTTAGAGTGACACATAGGTGATATTAGTGCATTTTAAAACTTTACTCTTTATATTTTTACCTCCGTATACAGTAAATAAATTGGCATAATATGTCAATGGACAATGTCAGAATATTCCCCCAAATGTTAAATGCACACATTCTTTAACCCAATGGTTACAATGGTAGCAATTTTCCTATGGCTCCTAAATATAAAAAGGAATAACCACTGAAAACTTATTTCCATGGCTTAATACTAGAATTAATATAAACATATAAACCTACCCATTCAGAACTAAGAACACTGTACATCTAATTTAGAGATCAGCCAAGTTTTTTGCAAATGGCCAAATATTATCTTAAGCTTTGAAGCCCATACAGTCTTGGTCACATCTACTCAATTCTTCACAAAAGCAGCCACAGAATATATACATGCATAAATAAATGGACATTGCCTGTGTTACAATCAAACTTTATTTACAAAACCAGTGGAAGGACAAAAGCAGCTAGGTCCATGGTTTCTTGATCCATGATCTAGAAAATGAAAGGATCTTTAAACTGATAAAATATGAAGAAATCTTAAATTGATGTTTCCCCTTTCAAATTATGTGTTCCAGCAATTTTCTCTGCCCCCCCACCCCCTATTTTTCAGGCAGAGTCTCACTCTGTTGCCCTGGGAGGAGTGCCATGGCATCATCATAGCTCACTGTAACCTCTCTTGGACTCAAATGATCCTCTTGTATCAGCCTTCCAAGTAGCTGGAACTACAGGTGCCCAGCAAGTCACTTGGCTAGTTTTTCTATTTTTAGTAGAGACATTGTCTCACTCTTGCTCAGGCTGTTGCCAAACTCCTAAATTCAAGCAACCCACCTTTCTCAATCTCCCAGAGTGCTAGGATTACAGGCATGAAATACTGTGCCCACCCCAGCCTCTGGTCTCCACTTTTATCTCCCCCAAAGATGCGTAAATGCACTCCAATAGGAGAAAGGCAGAGGAGGAGGGAAGAGGAGAGGGTGAGGTAAGAGGTGAGAGAGGAGGTGAGGGAAGAGGAGGAGGTGAGGTAAGAGGTGAGAGAGGAGGTGAGGGAAGAGGAGGTAAGAGGTGAAGGAGGAGGTGAGGGAAGGAGGAAGGAGGAAGTGAGGGAGGGAGGAAGGAGAAGGTGAGAAGGAGGAGGAGAAGGAAGAGGAGTGAGGAGGAGGAGGAGGAGAAGGGGAGAAAGAGAAAGGCCCTGCTAAGAGGTAAGGGAATAAGGGCTCTTTCATGTCCAAGTGTTAAAGGAGGAAGACAAATTGTAGGTTGGGAGAATGAGAAGTCAAAGCTGTGAGTTCTTCTGGGAAGAAATCAAAAATAAAAGAATTTTAGAAATGTGGAAAAACCTAAAAACAGAGGTAGCTTGTGATCATCAATCTATTTGGATTCCAGAATGACATTTCCATGTTCTACAGGCCCACAGCAATAGGATTGATCATAAAAAATAAATAGGATAATACATGAGGGATAGAACAAGAGAATGATTCAGCACTCCTAGTCTCACTCAAGTCCTGGTACAGATCCAAAATGCAGTCAATCTGCTCTTCATGGATTCCATAGCTACAAATTCACATGCATGCTAAAATGTATTTCTAACCACACAATCAATACTTGCCATGCTTTTGCAATAATTTGAGGACATGCACAAATCTCCTAATTTGTACACTCTCAGCTGAGGTTGAATAAGTTGAAAGGATACTTGTTTACAGCTCTCATACTATAAATAAATATCCTTTTAACAGTCTATTTTACTCCACATTTTCTACATTTTTGTACTTTTATTTAGTGATTTTACTGTTTAAATAGCCCCTAACCATGATGCTAGAGTACTTTCTAGGTGTTCCTAAGCGGAAGGCAACTGTAATGTACCTTAAGAAGAAAATGTAGTTGTTAAATAAGATTCATTTAGGAATGAGTTATAGTGATGTTGGCTATAAATTAAACATTACTGCATCCACAATGTATATTAAATAAGGTGCATTTTGAACAGAAATATCCATAAGACAAGGTTACATATTGATCAGTTCACAAAAATATTGTGATCAGAGGTTTACATTATCGTAACACTGTATCCCCCTAGGGGCTATGATAACATATGCCTAAGTCAGCGTTCATATTGACTTTATGGAATATAACTACCATTAATAACAAAATCAACCATATAATAAAAAATAAGTTTCCATGTAAATCATTGGCACACAGAACATCCACTGAGCTGAGAGTCAATATGTCCTTTCCATTGGGTCTTTTTAAGAAAAACGGGATAGATCTCTACCATACTGGGTAGGTAGTTGAAGGCAAATACACAGCCTAATTCAGGATGTGGATAGGCAATGTGGCCAGATTTAAGGTCTACAGTGCCATCTAGATTGAAAATGATCCAAGATAGCAAAAACACCTGCCTGGGTTGTGGGTTATCCATATGGATAGCACGTAGTTGCCGAGAACCAAACCACACTAACCTAACCTCCTCACAACAGAGGCTCACGAAAACCCAGATGACGATTACTCCCCTGCCAGCCTGAAGTCCTGGTCCTTTTCTGATACACCAAAAGCTATCATGTGGAGCAACTGAGGAAAACCCCAAAAGACCAAGAAATCACCCAAATGAGATAGAGACTTTGCAAGATAGAGACTTTGCCAAATAGAGACTTTGTAAAACCAAAAGAAACCATTTTTAATCAGAAGGGACTGTGATTCAATAAGTTGGCAATGTTTAAGTTTTATCTCCTTTCTCCTAGACCCCATCTACAAGTACAGTGGGGGTAAGGCTTATTGAAAAACTTAACTGAATTATGGAAACTTTAAAAAAGCTACAATTCCTTATGCATTTTTGTGTATTAGTCTGTAATTCTGCCATAATTCTATAAAATATTTAAAGGAGGGAAAGAGCTCTACACATGACAGAACAAAAATATGTCCAAAATATATTTTTTAAATATATATAAAATTTCAGGTTTTAGGACATTATATATAATGACTATAACTATGGTTTGAATGTTTGTCCCCTCAAAAATTTGGGTTGAAATTTAAGTGTCAATGTAACATTATTGGGAAGTGGAACATAATAGGTGTTTAGGTCACGAAGGCCCCCCTTTATGAGTGGTGAATGCTATTTTAAAAAGGGATTTTGGAAATGGGCTCTCTCTCCTTGCTCTTTAATTTTCTACTAGGCAAAGATGCAGCAAGAAGGCCCTTATGGGTAGCCATTAGTACTTTGATCTTGGACTTCATGGTCTCTAAAACTGAAAGAAAAGATAAAAGAAAACTGAAAAAAAATAATTAAAAATAATTTATAAATTATTCAATCTGTATTACTCTATTTATTATACCCACACAAAGTGGACTAAGAAATTGGTACCAAGAGTGGGTATTGCTATCGCAAATATCTGAAAATGTGGAAGTGGCTTTGAAACTAGGTAATGGGTAGAAGCTAGAAGAATTCGGAGGATTGGGGATGACACTGTAGACTTTAGAAAAAGCCTGTATTGCCATAAATGGAACATTAAGGGTGATTTTAGTGGGGGCTTAGAAAAGAAAAGAGACATAGGGAGAATCTGAAGCTTTTTAGAGATTAAGGTGTCATGATCAGAAAGCTGGTAGAAATATGGATGGTAAACGGAATTCTAATGAGGTCTAGCATAAAAATATGTCTAAAACATATTTTTAAATATAAGAAATCAGTTTCCATACATTATATATAATGCATATTACTATACAAGAAAATAAAGGGTATAGTGCTGGAAGCTAGAGGAAGGGCCATCTTTTTTATAAAGTGGCAAAGAACTTAGCCAAATTGTGTCCATGCTCCAGGACTTCATGGAAGGCTCAAATTAAGAGCACTGAACCAGGATATCTGGAAGAAGAAATGAAGTGTTAATGGAGCTGCATGACTTCTCTTAATCGCATACCGAAAAATTTAACAGAGATACAATTTAAAGATGAAATAAATATTTAAAGGGGAAGTAGAATACACGTAGATATTAGGAACATTCTCAGCCTGGCTATTTAAAAGAGTGCAAAAATATATTTAGGAGAGAAAAACAAAGGTGTGGCCAAGCAATTCGTTTAAGGAAATGAGTCTAGATAGAAGAACACAAGATGCTGTTCACCAAAACCATAAGAGAACAACCCTGGAGGCATTTTAGAAACATTACAGGCCCATAGGCTTAGAATGCCAAGGCTTTGAGGGCAAAAATATTTCCACAGAGAGGCTCAGGACACTCGTAGGATCTCAACATTCACTGCCCTGCAGTGAATGCACCTAAAGACTGTCCCAGTTGTTGCTCAAATGTATCAAATTGTGCTTCAAACGCCACTCAAAGAACAAGCCATAAACCTTGGCAACATCTACCTACTGCTAATTTTATAGGCACAAAGAGTTAACCCATAGAGCCACCAGTGTGCATACCAGCCTGGGAGAGTTACAGGCCTAAGGTCTAACCCATGAAAGTTGCTGCATGGGCTGAACACAGAAATACCACGTGGGTGAGTCTGCCTTAGTACATAGGGGCCTGGACTCTACCCTAGCATGCCTAGAAGGTAATAAAGTGAGTGAGGAAAGACTATTCCAGACCTTTTTTTTTTTTTTTATTGAATCATAGCTGTGTACATTAGTTCAACCATGGGGTACAGTGTGGGGGCTTCACATGCAATCTGAGATATTTTTATCTACCTGATTGACATACCATTCATGATATTTTCTTGTTTACTATATGAAAACATTTTTGATCTGTATTTAGAAGTTTTCTCCTGACCCTTCGAATATGTACCACACATGTGATCTCACCCTTTTTCCCATCTCCCCCCACCCTCTCCCTCCCCACCCCACCTCTCCCCTTTCCCCGTCTTCCTGTGCAATAA
>CAUYON010088699.1:0-15071 GCA_963573935.1 Arctocebus calabarensis
GCTGCGGCATCACAGCTCACAGCAACCTCCAATTCCTGGGCTCAAGCAAGTCTCCTGCCTCGGCCTCCCAAGTAGCTGGGACTACAGGCGCCTGCCACAACGCCCGGCCATTTTTTGGTTGCAGCCGTCATTGTTGTTTGGTGGGTCTGGGCTGGATTCGAACCCGCCAGCTCAGGTGTATGTGGCTGGCGCCTCAGCCCGTTGAGCCACAGGCTCCGAGCCTATTTTCTTTCTTTTGAGACAACTTCTCACTTTGTCACCCTGGGTTGAGTGCAGTGGCTTCATCATAGCTGACAGCAGCCTCAAACTTTTGGGCTCAAGAGATTCTCTTGCCTCAGCCTCTAGAGTAGCTGGGACTACAGGCACTGCCACAATGATTGGTGGATTTATCTATTTTTAGTAGAGATTGGGTCTGAGCCTCTTGCTCAGGCTGGTTTTGAACTCTTGAGCTGAAGCCATCCACCTGCTGTGGCCCCCAGAATGCTGGGATTACAGGCCCGAGCCACTACACCTGGCCTTGAATATCTTTGTTTTACCTACAAAAGACAAAATGAAGACTTAAAATATTTTTCTTCACAGCCCCCTTCCTTCAAAGCTCTATAAATGTTACTTCATTTTTTGGGGGGTGTCTAGTGTTTTGGAAAGGTACAAGGTAGTTACTTTCCTAATGCTTGTAGAAGTCCGGCCCTCGTGGAATTCGGGAGCTGTTTGTGATAAAGCGTGTACCATGTTGCGCATTTAGTCTTATTTTTCATACTTGCTGTCCCTTTCCTGAGATTTGGGGAGCAGGAAAAACAAATGCCTGAGCTGAGTCCTCTCTGGGAGAGCGGAAGCTACTGTGTCTGGAAGGGGGGAGGGGCAAGCTCCTGGGAAGACGAATTCCCCGCATCTTGGGGCCACACGAGATTAACCTTGGGCTAACCTGAGACTTAATTTCAGCCTAGAAATTCCTAACTTCACTTTCACAACTCAAGGAGCTGACACTTGGTGATCCCTGCAGAGAGGGAGGCGCCTCCTCCAGAGGGGCTGTCTGGTTGGTGAGCAGAGTTCTTCCCTTCTGGATGTATCTAGCGACTGACTTGAAGTTGTGGGCTCCCCATTCCTGAGAACGCTCAATTTCATTTGTTTTGAGATAAACATGTCTGAAGCGAGAAATCTCAGGCCTTTATTTCTTTCCAATCCTTACTCTTAATGCCAGGACTTTACTCATAGCGCTTCATAAATCTGCGGCGGCTGGAATATCCTCTCCCGACCTGCCAATAACTTCCTAGACACACATTTTTCACGGAGGTTTTTCTGAGCCGCGCTCTTCACTGTCCTAGGAGCACAACGCGGCGCGGGTTCAGTCCGATACTTGTTGGTTTGGGTGATGAGGCTGAGACTTCTCCGATCTCCTGTTTGTAGAAATCGAGCTTGTAAGATGGGCTTGGCCGTCACTGGGCAGCCCGCTGGTATTGATCGCGGTCTACTATGAGACGTAAACAGCATCAGCAATTCCATGCAAATTCAAGCCACCCGAGAACCGCGCTTGTGAAGGCGAGCAGCGCTCTGGACGCTGCGGGCAGAGACCATCCGCGCGGTTTGCACGGCCGTGTGCGCGCACAGATGAGCTCCCCGCCCCCTTTTCGCGTCTGGCTCTCAGATTTCATTATCAAAGAGGCAGAGCGCGCCGGAGAACACGACAGGCAGCCAGGCACGGTCCCCCCTCTGTCCTTTGTCAGGTCTTTGTCCCACCCCTGGCTACACTTACCGGGGATTCGGGGGAGGGGACAAGGCGGCGGGGCGGGGCCTGCGGGCGGCCGGGCTCGCCCCGGGCTGCGCGTGGCCAGAGCGCAGTGCCCGCCGGCGGCCGCACACCGGAGCGCAGGCCCCGCCGCACCGACGCCGCCGCGGACGTCCGCAGCTAGAGCCGCGCCGGCGGACAGAGCGACGGCCCCCGGCGCGGAGACCGCAGGACGGAGGGACGCCCGGGCCCGCAGCGCCGGCCGGGGCCGACAGCGCCATGGACGGCACGGACAACGCAACCCTGCTCCTCGCCACGCTGCTGCCGGACAACTACAGCCTGTCGCCCAACGCCGGCGGCCCGAGCTCCGGCACCGACTGGCCCCTCGCTCCCGCCTCCAGCGCCGGCCCCGGCCCCGGGCTCAGTCTCAGCTTCAGCCCCGGCCCGACCCCGACTCCGGAGCCGACGGCCCGCAGCCTCGCGCTGGCGGGCGGCGAGGCCACCCGGGGCCCCTCCGCGTTCCCTCGGCCCTGGGCGCTCCCGGGGCCGCTGTTCTGGGACACGCCGCTGAACCACGGGCTGAACGTGTTCGTGGGCGCCGCCCTGTGCATCACCATGCTGGGCCTGGGCTGCACCGTGGACGTGAACCGCTTCGGGGCGCACGTCCGCCGGCCCGTGGGCGCGCTGCTGGCCGCGCTCTGCCAGTTCGGCCTCCTGCCGCTGCTGGCCTTCCTGCTGGCCCTCGCCTTCAAGCTGGACGAGGTGGCCGCCGTGGCGGTGCTCCTGTGCGGCTGCTGTCCCGGCGGAAACCTCTCCAATCTCATGTCCCTGCTGGTGGACGGCGACATGAACCTCAGGTATGAGGCATGGCGGCTGTCCCTTGAGCTCTTTCTCATTCCAGCTGTCCCGGTTCACATGGGTTCAGACGGAGGAGAGAGGAAGCTGAGCGGGGAGAGGAAACGGAGTATTTGTCCCCCCCACACCCTCACCCCGGGTTTGGAAGCCGAGGCAGACCCGAGAGTGAGTGCGTTGCAGGGGGACGATCTCGGCGACAGAGCTGCGGGGAGGGCCGGGGTCTCACCCCCAGCGCGCCCGTCAGCTCTGCCATCGTCCCCGAGTGTTTGGGGGACCCACCCAAGTCTTCAGCCAGTGAAGACAAAGAGAAGGGGGAGCCTGAATTAGGACTCTCCGGTAATGTGAAAGCAGAACGGGGCTGCTGGCCCGTTGAAGAAAGCAATGTCACATATGGTGCAATGTAATTGAGTTCAATCCAACCAGTAGCTTCGATAAAGTGGCTTTACCATGTCTACCGTTGAGGGTGCCTGGGAGCATTAAAAGAAAACAAAAATCGCTGCTCAGAAGCCACCGGACTCAATAGGCCTTATAAAGCCTGGGGCAGCAGTCCTAAGGTTCTGACTTTTTCCCTGCCTCTGGTTCCTGTTTCCTTTGGGCTTAGCTGTGTTGCTCTCTGGGCTCTCCCCTGGGATGAAGTGCGTTCTCCGCACACTTCAGCCGGGGGTGGGTGGGTGGGGGGCTTGAGGCCTTCTCCTTGCCCCTGTCCCCAGCTTGTAGGAAGGAGCTTGCTGGCTCCTTGGCTCAGCGCCCGTGCTGATTTCCCCCATTCCCTTCCCGGCAGTATCATCATGACTATCTCCTCCACGCTGCTGGCCTTGGTCTTGATGCCTCTGTGCCTGTGGATCTACAGCCGGGCTTGGATCAACACCCCCCTGGTGCAGTTACTCCCCCTGGGGGCCGTGACCCTGACGCTCTGCGGCACTCTCCTCCCTATCGGGCTGGGCGTCTTCATTCGCTACAGATACAACCGGGTGGCTGACTACATCGTGAAGGTAAGGCCTCTTCCCTATATATTCGCTTAGACACCCACAGCTGAAACGCTAGAAAGTTTGGGAAGAGGCGAAAGGAAGAAAAGGGCTTTAAAAAAAAGTTTATGCAACCAAGGTCTTATCCACCATTTGGGATTCCTAGAATGATTGCTTTCATTAAAACATAGCTTACAGAAAACCGTTTTAAGAGACGTATCAGTACTCATTGTGAATAAACAGGTCTTGGAGGGAAAGGGGAAACGACAGTGCAATTAAATAGCAACATATTTTCCACTACCTGTACAATACTAAAAATCAAAGCAAATTAAATAAAATAATTTTAATAGAATTTGTGCAGTATTTTAGAAATGTGTTACTATATTTTCAAAAGTGGAACTTTAATTCTGAAAAACCCTGTAATAGTTTCCTTCAATTTTTTATTTTTATCATTTTTTTTTGCAGTTTTTGGCCGGGGCTGGGTTTGAACCCTCCACCTCCGGCATATGGGGCCAGCGCCCCACTGCTTTGAGCCACAGGCACCAGTTCAATTTTTAAATTCAATTGCAATTGAATTCAATTTTTAAAACATATGTTGACACTAATAAGACTAAAATAATCAAAATGTTACATTAGGGCCATGGTTCTCAACCTTCTTAATGCTGCAATGTATTTTCATTGTTACAAAGGGGTCACGACCCACAGGTTGAAAACTGCTGCATTACAGCAATACAATAGAATACACAAAATATTGGCTTTAAAGCAGAAAATAAAATTGGGTCCTGGATAAATAGTGTAGATTATATTGCTGTTACTAAATTTGTGTGTTTCCTTTTCCTTCCCCATTGCAGTTTTTGCAATATTGCTTTAATCTTTATAAATTAAGCTTTCCTTGAAAACTCAAAAATAGTAATGAAAAACGGTATGCAAAGATCAGGATGTCCATTTTAAGAAGTTAACCAAATGCCTAATGATTGCTGTAAAATGCACAGGCAAATTCCTTTAGACCAATGAAGAGAAAAAGAGCTGCACCTATGTTTCAATTATGTAGATTTAAGAAGCCACAATCTTTTATATTTTAATTATATTAGTTTATTTTCTAAGGTAATCTGATTAAACAGAGGAGCCAACCTTTATTAATATGAAATGCAGAAGATTCTTTTCTATATATATATCCAGTCTTGCATAAAAGAAAACCTTCTCCATAATAAACATTCACATGCAAACATATTATACATAATATATCCAAAGATGAGATGCATTAAGCACTTATTAATCATATTCTTTAAGCTATCACTATTAGTATGATGGCATTTACTATACAACCTGAGGAATTCTACAACAAAATCAACCAAAAGAGCTATTTACCCACTGAAAATGGAAAAAATATATTTAATAGACAAGCAATAAGATTGGCTGCCTTTGAATTTAAGGTGAACCTATCTCTATTCTTTAATTAGCACACTGTGAAGATATAGTTTATGCAATTATTATACTTTCAATCATTCAATATTAGTGCTCAACAAATGACTTAAAGCAGTTCAAAGGGATTTTGAAGCCAATATTTTCAAAATGAAGAATCGGATTTCTTGTCAATACTTTCAAGTGTGACATGTGTTGAAATTTAATATAATTAATGTTTTAATTTATAAAAGTTTGGTTTCTATCAATTGTACCTGTGTAGTATGTGTACTTTCTATAATAATTATTTTAGCATCCTGTAGGGCAGAATTTTTGACCATCCCAAATAAACTTTACTTTTTAAGGATATAAAGTATATGCCAATCCCATGAACTGCAAAAAAAAAAAAAAGGGTTTCCTCCCAGACGTATGGGGGACCAGAGGCAACGTTTAAGCTATTCTTTGTGAAACTCTATTCTTCTCTCCCCATAAAAAAAAAAAAAAAACCTCTATTCTCCCTCCCCATTAAAAAAAATGAGTTAGCTACCAATATGAAAGAGAACAAGGAGAGGAATTTGTAGGCTTCCACCTTACTATTTACAGTCTGTTTTACTTGAATGAATGAAATGTACCAGTTAGAACGTCAAGATGACACAGTTTATGCAGAAGTCACTTGGATTATATCTAAAATCCTTCTAATAATTCCTAAGCATCATTAGAAACTTATGTGTGGGAGTTTTCTCACGAACAAATGAAAAAGGGTGGAGTTTCAAAATTTCAAAGAATTCTTCACATCTTTACAGGTAGGGTGTGCAGCTCTGTACTGCCATTCTCAAACTGGCCTTTCTGCCACAACTCATCAGAAGCATGCCCATGTTTCCCTTGCTTTATGCCCTTTTCCATTTTGCAGAAGCAAGGATTTTTGTTTTAATATATAAAATGTATGGAAATGAAATGTTGCACAAGTAAGTTTTTTTTCTCTTACATAATTTAAGAGTAGGCAATTGTTTCAATCCTCTGCAATACAAAATATGTTGAAAGTGAAAAAGATTACACACCAAGTTTCATAAATTTTGATAGCTATTTCTTTCATGTGTAAAATGAGAACAAATTTTTTATGGAAAACATGGGTCCCTGTACAGGGAAAGCAAATATCTACCTGTCTACTCTGTTCATCAGACCATCCCCGGGGTATTGGACTCAGTTCTAACTACCCCATTTTTAAGGGGTACATTCACAAATTAAATGCATTCTCAGAACAGTCAGAGCACCAAAACAAAGTTGTATGATTGGAGCTGAAAGTCTGAGGATAATCTGCCTGGAGGGGAGTATCCTTCCCCTTTCAACTTCTGAAGAGCTGTTTTTCATCTGTTCTTGAGGGCCAATATCCAGGTCAATGGCTTGAGATGACAGAAGGCAGACTGTCACTAGACATAGGGCAGGGCTCCACAGAAGTATAGACACAGTCCTGGATGCTTCCTGGAAGAAGTGACCGTCTCATCTTCAGAAATATTCTGCCAAAGATCTCCATTTTGTGTTAGGAGTAGGGCGCCAGCCCCATATGCTGGAGGTGGCGGGTTCAAACCCAGCCCTGGCCAAAAAAAACCCTCCATTTTGTATTAGGGATCAGACTAGATGGGCGTCTTCTTCCAAAAGCTTGGGATGCTCTTGCCTGAATTACTTCTGCGCTGCCTCGCTGTTGATGGCTAATCTACTTTCTATCACTAGGTTTCCCTGTGGTCTCTGCTGCTGACGCTGGTGGTCCTTTTCATAATGACCGGCACCATGTTAGGACCTGAACTGCTGGCACGGATCCCTGCAGCTGTTTACGTGATAGCGATTTTCATGCCTTTGGCAGGCTACGCTTCAGGCTACGGCCTAGCTACTCTGTTCCATCTGCCACCCAACTGCAAGAGGACTGTCTGTCTGGAAACGGGTAGTCAGAATGTGCAGCTCTGTACTGCCATTCTCAAACTGGCCTTTCCGCCACAGCTCATAGGAAGCATGTACATGTTTCCCTTGCTTTACGCCCTTTTCCAGTCGGCAGAAGCAGGGATTTTTGTTTTAATATACAAAATGTATGGAAATGAAATGTTGCACAAGCAAGATCCTCTAGATGAAGATGAAGATACAGATATTTCTTATAAGAAACTGAAAGAAGAGGAGATGGCAGACACTTCCTACGGCACAGTGAAAGCAGAAAATTTAATAATGGTGGAAACGTCTCTCACCCAGACGTCTCTCTGAACGTGGAGATATTACACAGGCGCTTCTATCTTGCTGAGATATTACTTCACATTTATGGTCTGTGGTAGGACGTATGGTTTACGTAAAAAATAACAACTGGTTCAAGTTATCATATGTGTAACAATTATGATGTTCCCATCACAAATCAATGTTGTAATATCATTTGCACCTGGGACAGCTCAAGTGCAGCCTGAGCTAGTTAAAAGTGCTTTTTGGTTTTTACAGTTACCAATTTCTATACCAGCTTTAAAATATAGAAACTGTTAGAAAACAGGCCCTTGGAAGTGTAGAATTTTGGTGCATTATCTTATGAGTAAAACAAACTATCTTTGTAAAGCATCGAGTTTAATGTAATTGTTAAAAAAAAAGTGTGCTTATTCGACTTATAAATACCTGACAATGTTGAATTTTGACCTGTATTCAGAAAAGTTCCAAAACGGGTCAATTAAACAATGAAAATAGTGTTTTATTGTCCAACCACTATCAAACTAGAGAATATTAATGCATTTGATTATTGGATCTGAAATCTGCTTATTGGTAATGGACAACCACCGATGCCTAATGAACAAGGGGATTGGCCTTCTGGATTGACGCAAACTCATCCCAAATCAATTTATCGTCTGGAGGGATGGTTTGGGGAGGAAATTTTGTAGAACAGCTATCCACTCCCAAATAAGCTAGCCGGTAGTCCGAGGTCCCAGGTGGGAGGGACAAACCCCAGAGAAGAAAACAATTAGCCCAGATATAGATGCCCTGGGGCCTTCCCCAGGCGCTCACTGGCAGAGCTCAGCGGGTGGACGTCTGTGAGCAGTTCTGAGAAAAATTATAATCTGAAGTGACAAGCTGTGGGCCCCACACGGTTCTCAAACCGTGGCATTTTCTCTGACAAGCCAGGGACATCCCGTCTCTGCCGTCCAGGCACCTGCAGCAGTCAGAGAATGGGGGTCACCTGGCTCAGCTAATCCAGGTGATCAACCCGGGCAGCGCGGCTCACGGACAAATCAGTCCTTCCAACGCAAAGCAAGCCTTCTTTCCAGACCTTCTAAGGGTAATCGCGCTGATCTCCGTGTGTGCAGGATTTCCGTAGTGACCACCGGGGACTGGCCCTCGGCGGGGACACTAGGCGGTGACTGGGAGGGCTCCTGGGGCCGCGAGCTAGTGGGGCGGGGGCCGGACCCGCCTCCGCCCGGGCGCGTCGCTATTTAG
This sequence comes from Arctocebus calabarensis, assembly GCA_963573935.1. NCBI lineage: Eukaryota > Metazoa > Chordata > Mammalia > Primates > Lorisidae > Arctocebus > Arctocebus calabarensis. Next base: position 8,398 of record CAUYON010088699.1, read on the forward strand.
GCGGCTGCGCGGGCGGGAGCGGTCGGAGCTGCGCCCATGGCTGCCCTAGGGGACGAGGTGCTGGACGGTTACACGTACTCCGCGTGCTCCCCCTGCTCATTCCGGTGCTCCTACTCGCCGGTCGCCAAGGCCAGGGGCAAAGGAGCTGGCGCGGCGAACCCTGGCTGCCCTCCCGCCTCGTCCTCCTCGGCGGCGGGGACGGCGTCCCCCTCCTTTTCGGGCTGTGGTCAGCAGACGGCCGCCAAGTTCTTCGACAGCTACCAGCGCGCGCAGTTCATAGCCCTGCTGTCGCAGGTGAGCCCGGGCGTCGGGCCGCGCTTCTGCAGGGCGGCCAGCTGCGACGCGGCGGTGCAGGTGAACCCGCAGAGCGACGCGGCGGTGCAGTGCTCGCTCGGGTGGCGCACGCTGCCGCGCTGGGCCCGCGACCCGGGTCCCCCGGCCGGCCCCGGAGCCCAGGGCGCGGCGTCCCAGCAGCCGGCCCGCCGTGGCCAGGAGCAGGGCAGCCCCCCGAAGGGCGCCCCGCGGCCCGTGCGCTTCCCGCCGCGCACCGTCGCTGTGTACTCGCCGGTGGCTTCCCGCCGCCCCGCCGCCTTCCTGGAGGAGGCCGAGGCTGCGGCGGGCGAGCAGGGGTCCGGGGCGACGGAGGCAGAAGGCGGGCCGCCCCCCGCGAGGCTGCACGGTCCCGAGGAGGGAGAGGCCTCGGCGAGGAAAGCGTCGGGACGGCCGCAGGCTGAGGACGACGACCAGGCGCGGCCGAGCCGGGAGCAGCCCGCCGCGGGGCCCCGGCTGCGGCCGCAGGAGGCCGGGGGAGGCGAGCCCGCTCCGCCGCCCGCGCCCAGGAGCCCGGAGCAGCCTCCGCCGGCCGGGAGGCCCCGGGACGGCGGCGCCGGAGGGGACGGAGAGGAGCCGGCCGCCGCTGGAGAGAACGCGTCGCTGAAGAGCCCCGAGCAGGGCAAGGAGCGCTTGGGGTTCCAGGTGGGTCGCCCCCCGGGGGCCCTGGCCTGGGGCTGTGGGGGACGCGCTTCACCCAGCGCAGGCGCCACCGGGGTTCCCGCGGTCGCTTTCCAGGGTGGGTGCCGCGCGGGGTGGCCGGCGGACCCCCCTGTGGCCCTTACACGTGCTGTGTCCAGACTCTGGTCCCACGAACCCGATAGGGGCCACTCGTTGGGACAGCTCCGAGATGGTCGGAAGGCGACCTTGCGGGTGGGAGCGGCCGTCCCCAACAACCACACTCAGCCGCCGCCTGTTGGGACCCTGATCACCCTCCCTGATACTTACCTGCATTTTTTTGAGTTTCTTGCTGCCAAACTGCAGTTCTAAATTGCTCGGGAATTTGCTTTGTTTCTTAAAGCCGCCTCTCACCCCAATCTGACGCCAGGGCTCTTGGGCTGCTGTGTCGTAGCCTGAGGCAGCGGGATGACCCTCCAAGGCCAGGACACACGCAGAGCAGCTGTGACCCTGGGTGGGCCCTTCCGCCGCCGTCACGGCAGGGGTGGCGCGACGCGGAGGGGCCGCGGCAGTGAATCGGGCCCCCAGGGCTTTGCGGCTCGGCCGCGCAGGAGCTGTGCCTGGTCTCGAGCAAACCCCAGCCGTCCTGCACTTGGGTTTGGTCACCGGTGGAATCGTGTTCAGCGCTCTTCAGTTCCTTCTAATTCTTTTTTCTCTTTGTTTGCAGTTTTTGGCCGGGGCTGGGTTTGAAAACTTGCCACCTCCGGTGTATGGGGCCGGCGCCCTACTCACTGAACCACAGGCACCGCCTTCTAATTCTTTTATCTTTTCATTTTTTATTCTAATTCTAAAGGCTCCTACCTAAAACTTATCTCACTGGCAGGGAAGAAGGGAAGCCTCACGGCTCACCCACAGCTTAGATAACTAACCCTACTTGCTTGGTAATTAACAAGCAGCAGAGAGAACTTGATCTTGGGTAGATGCCTTACAGTGTCTTAGATGTGGATTTTATTCCTTGCCTTCAACTTAATAACTTCCATATCTGTACATATATTCCAAGATCAGAATTTGTCCTGCAGAAAACCCTCAAAAGAACTCCTAGTTCCAGAGGGCCCTGGATGTCTGGCTTTTCCGTTGCCTGAGTGAGGAAAGTACAAGGCTGGTTGACAATGAGCGTAGTTAATCTGGTACAAAGGTTTTCGGGGGGCCTGTGTTTATTTGACTATGCTGTTAGCTCAGCTACTGTATTATAGGGGCTTACTCAAACCTACAATGGAAGAGTGCAAGGTCTGGAATCGAGATGCTAATTCTAAGATCTTTTCTAGTTTCTGAAAGGGATGGTAACTCAGGGGTCAAGTTGGTTGAATTCTGACATCCTGTTGTTCAGTTCTTAGAACAGAAATACGGCTACTATCACTGTAAGCTCTGCAACATTCGATGGGAAAGTGCATACGTGTGGTGTGTACAGGGCACCAACAAGGTAAGAAATCCGCGTACCAGACATCTTCCTGGCACAAGTGTCAAGGGGCTCTTGCTCTAGGCTTATGCTTTCTTGTCACAGGTTTACTTCAAACAGTTTTGCAGAACTTGCCAGAAGTCTTATAACCCTTACCGAGTGGAGGATATCACCTGTCAAGTAAATCAGATATTTTGCGTCTTGTCTGAGTTGGGTCGTGGTAGAGGGTTTCTGGTCTAGTTCCTTGAGTGGATCTCAAAAAAGAGGTTAGGTTCCTAGACCTTGGGTTTGAGGTATGTGTTTTTTGGCTAGGAATTGTAGGAATAATCAACTAGAAAGCAGGGCCGGTGTTGGTTTCCTCCTGCCCTTGCAAATCTTGGCCATGTTAACCTCTTTTGCAACTGTTACCTGACTTGTGACATGGAAGATGCTTGCCTTACCAGCTATCTGGAAACTGAGAGGAAGCAAACTGAAATTTCTCTAATAAGGTAGTAGAAGTTGACTGTTTTGCTCAAATGCTTTTTATGATGTACTCAGTATTATGAACAGACAGGAGGTTAAAGTTTGTCTTGCCTGAGAACTCAAAGGGATGCTTTGTTTTAAGATAAATCTAAGAGTTGTATGGAGGGTTAACGAGTAACACTGATTGCTGTTAGCACTGTGCTAAAGAGCTTAGTCTTCAAGAGGAAAGAAATGAGTAAATTTGCCTATTGAACAGCTAAATGGAACTTGAATTGGCCGTTGAGACAAGTTAATCAACGTATTGGACTCAGGCTGGATGTTGGAAGCATTAACGCCCTAGTGTGGTAGAGAGACTAAGTATGAAAAGCCATTTACTATCACTTAGGTTAGGCGGGGACATGTTTCTAAGGTTGGGGAGCTTCACTCTTGGCTTTCATTATTAAATTCAGCCTTCGCTGCCCTTGATGTTTCAACCCAACTAGATAGCACGACTCCAGCAGCGTTGACCGTCTGCTGTTCCTATTACTAGGTAGTGATGTTGATACAAGTACAAGCTTAGTCTGTTCACAAAGTCAAGTCACCAAGCACTCATCTTGTTTGTACTTCTCACTTTAATTTTTTTAGAATTGTAAACAAACTAGATGTTCCTGCCCCGTAAAACTTCGCCATGTGGACCCCAAACGGCCCCACCGTCAAGATTTGTGTGGGAGATGCAAAGGAAAACGCCTGTCCTGTGACAGCACATTCAGCTTCAAATATATCATTTAAACAAACATAAAAAAAGGCCTGAGTGTGTGCTAAGGGAGCAGATGAGTGAGCTTTCTCTTCTCTTCCACCTCCTTCAAAATACTCAAGAAAGGTGGTGTATTTTGACAAAGCCAAATAAAGATATTGCAAAACAATTCATAAACTTCACAATCTGTCTTTAAGTCTTAAGGCTTCTCTGTGCTAACAGCCTAGGCCTGTCACTTTACCCTTAATGCTGTTGATGGCATATTGTGGCCCAGGCTGAACTAGGTTGTAGGTGCTTGAAACTTAGAGGCCCTCGTAGACCATGAGGCTTACTGCTTGGGCAGGTCTGTGGGCTGAGGCTCATTTGTAAGTTGAGTGAATAAAAGGACGTGTTCTTCTGGAGGAAGCTGCAGGCAGAGCCAGTCCTTGATGGTCTGAGACCTGGGAAGGGCATCCAGTCAGAACCCTGAATGGGCCAGTGAGGGAGGTCAGCCTTTCAGTGCACAGGTGACCTTAGTTACAAATTGGGAAGGGAACTAGGAGAACTCACCTGACTTGTTTAATCACGAGTATGCTGCAAGTAAGGCTTAGAAGGATAGCTATGGGCAGCTTAAGATGACTAACATTGAGTGGATTGCAGATGGTGACTTGCTCAAAGTGTTAACATGTAGGTGTCTACTGAAAGTTAGATGAATAGCTTTAGTCTTTGACTCAACCATCTAATCCGCACTGTCCTTAGAGTCTCATTCTAACTGCATCGGCTGGTACACTGAGGCCCCCCTGCGGGAACACCCAGTCAAGGGTGGGACTGAGTTGAGTCTCAGGTGATCGTAATGAAATTGGAGTTGCAGGGCTAGTGGTGTAATTACAGAAGCCAGACTAGAACCAGGTGCTAATATGCCTTTTTTCTAATAGTCCACTTAAGTTAACCCTTACTAGCTCAGAGGGTCTGATGTAGTCAAAGGAGATCAAAGGGCCAACACTGGGTTCGGAGCCTCTGGAATCCTGGCAAGGGGAAAGGGCCCTAGACCAGGCTTGTAAAAAATGCAGATGCCTAGGTCCCTTCCAACGGAATCCCAGACGCTTCAGACCTCTCGGGGGTTGCATATGGGAAACGAGACCTGCTGTTCAGACACCTTGTCAGACATGGATGTGGGCTGTGCCCTTCGGGGTAGAGTCGATGGCTGTTAATCTTCATAGAAATGGAAGATGGACGCTCTGACATGTGAATATGGGGGAGCTATTTAAGTGTCCGTAGTAGGGAAGGGATTCGACTTAGGTCAGGGATACTTCAGCTGAGCTCAAGTATGAATGAGTTACATTAGGCACGTTTTCCCAAATCAACACCATGAGCAGAGAGAGCCCCTGTAGTAGGAAAAACATGAGGCCATGATGGTAGTCTATTCTGGAGGCTTTGGTCAGGATTGGTCTTCAGTGAGAACCCCCTAAAAGGTTTTAATTTTTTTTAACATGTATTTTATTATTCATTACATTATTCCCCCCCAGTGGTAAGACAGAATTTATTTACAGAAAAGAATACAGAAAACACTAAAGCTCCTAGTAGAGGGAGAGAATTCAAATGGGGAGAGAGAAGCTCTCTCCGTTTCTCTCCCAGTCTTTCCCCATCTCCTCCTTTAGGCCTTTAGTCTCAGGGTACATATAGGTGTATGGGTTCCTTGGCCAGGAAACGAATGAATACAGTCCCTTCCTCCAGGGGCAAGGTGAATGAATGTATCAATGGATGGATACAGTCCTTTCATGGAATTGAGGCCTAGGAAATTCACAAGAAATTGACCTAGGCATAGGAGATGGGGGTTCCACATTTAGTCCTAAGTGTGAAGTGAAGGAGACACCAAGGCACAGGGGTCTCCTCTGCAGTTGTCCAGCCTTTTTGGCAATTGGAGCCTCTGGTGGGGGTTGGAGGTCCCCCTCCTTGCCTGTCATCTAGCCCGCTGGCTCTTCAGCTGGCTGCCACACCACCGACACTGCCAAGGAGGAGGCGGCAGGTCCGCCAGCCCCGCTGAGCTGGCTAGGGCGCCAATTGTCCTGCATCAATTCTCCCTCTCTGAGTAGAAACTCCAACTGCTGCTAGGGAAAAGGAGCGAAAACTCAATCTAACTGCTTCCTGCTGAATCGGGCGATGATAGAAGGGGGCAGTTAGGGTTTCTCCAGAGGGAGAGTGATACAGGGGTTCATGGACTAGAACCATCTTTATTGCATGTGGCTTGATGACATTTCTGGAAAACATAAATCTGATTAATTAGTAATAGGCAAAGGTAGAACAGCGTCAGGTCAGAAGCACTTATTCAATGATGCTAAAAGAAAACCATATTAGGGTCTTTCTTGCTGTTTCCTAAATAATAACTTCAAACTTTCTTTTGGCTCACAAGTGTAGGTGGTCTGTGGTTGGCTGTCTTCATTGACTGCCACTGTAGAAGATGGAGGGTTCCAGGACTTTACTCGTGAATGACGTATGCAGGAATCGAGTCCTATAACTTTAACAGTAGAAGAAGACAAGATAACAGGAAAGGGGACCTCCCAAGTTGGGGTCAGGGAAGGTGAATTAGAGGGAAGAGTTTTGATCATGACTAGATCTCCAGAAGGGGAAAGTTCCTGTTTTAGTTAGTATGTCCCTCCCCAAACGGGGAGCAGGACTTTCAGGGACGATTAGGGAGGCTTGAGAGAACAGCAAGTCATCCCAATTGCAGCTTAGAGACTGGGAGAAAAATTTGGTAACTGTCTGTCCAGACACCCCCTGTATAGTTATGGATTGGGGAGATAAAAGACCAGGATTAGAAAGAAGTACAGAAAAGGTTGCTCCAGTGTCCAAAAGAAATTTTTTCTCCTGGCGCTCCACTGTAAGGCAAACCTGGGGCTCTAGAGGGGTGATGACACAAGCTGGAGCCATGAGAATTTGCCCCAGGCACTCTCAGTGCAGTTTGGGCTCCGATGGGGTCACTGTCCCAGGAGGCCTTTGCCTCTGGGGACAGGCCACCCTCCAGGGGTCACCCTTGCATTCTGGACAGGGGCCAGGTGGCTTGCCCAGCTGGTGGTACTGCTGGGGGCAGTCTTCTCT
>CAUYON010088700.1:0-12605 GCA_963573935.1 Arctocebus calabarensis
GTGACAGCTTGAGGCTCTGTCTCAAAAAAAAAAAAATCTTCACATAGACACATCATTCATAGTAAGGTTGCTGAAAACAAAACATTAAGTCAAACTTTTTTTTGACCATGTTTTCCTTGCAGCCTTGTAAGACTGTAAGCAGAGGACCTAGCCTAGCTGTACCTGGACTCCTGTCCCCACAGAAACTGTGAGATAATAAATATATGTTGTTTTAAGCCACTAAGTTAGTGGTAATTTTTTATGCAGCAGTAGGAAACTAAAACACCATGCCTCCATGGACACTTCTAGGCAATGACGGAGTATTGCAGGAATACTAATGTAGGTATGTTCTTTTTTGGCCAACTCAAGGACTCCTGACAGACTTGCTGAAACTTTTTTTTTTTTTGAGACAGAGTCACACTTTGTTGCCCTCGGTAGAGTGTCATGGCGTCACAGCTCACAGCAACCTCCAACACCTGGGCTTAAGCGATTCTTCTGCCTCAGACTCCCAAGTAGCTGGGACACAGGCGCCTGCCACAATGCCTATTTTTTGGTTGCAATTGTCATCATTATTTAACTGGCCCCAGCTGGGTTCGAACCCGCCAGCCTTGCCATATGTGGCTAGTGCTGTAGCCACTGTGCTACGGGCACCAAGCCAAATGAACAGCTATTTTCTTTTTCTTTTTCTTTTTCTTTTTTTTGAGACAGAGCTTCAAGCTGTTGCACTGGATAGAGTACCATGGCATCACAGCTAAAAATTTTAAAACTGAGCATAAAGAAATTATCTAGGCAGGGTGCAGTGACTCAGGTATGTGATCCTAGTCCTCTAGCAGACCAAGGCACAAAGATACCTTGAGATCAGGACCCTGACTCTACAAAAAATAGAAAAATTAAGTGTGATAGCACATAACTATCATCTCAGCTACTCAAGAGGCTGAGATAGGAGACTCACTTGACCCTAGGAGTTTGAGGTTGCAGTGAGCTGTGATGATACCACTGCACTCTAGTCCAAGCAACAGAATAAGACCTTGTGTTACAAAAAGAAAAAAGAGAAGAGAAAATGAAAGAAAACAAAAGAAAGTAAAAGAAAGTATCAGACCTACTTTCATGAGACCCCTCTTCCAGAAAGGGACCTACCCCATACTTAGACAGAAGGAATACATGCTCAGAGAGGCAAAAAAGAATGTAAACAGATAGTCCTTACTAGATTTCCCTACTCAGTCTATTAGCATTAGATCATACTTCTTTTTTCCAATCATATTTCTACATGGCTTCTAAAAATCTTCTGATATGTAAGATAAAAATAGACAATTTTCCCTGTATTTTGGGTCTTCATTTTGAAGGCTCCTATGTATGCACATTAAATAAATTTATATACTTTTTCTCTAATCTTTTTTTGTGTGTGTCAGTTGATTTATCAGTAAACCTTCAGTGGGCCAAGGGTAACCCTTGATCCTTGGCTCCTATAAACATTAAAGAGAAATGAAAGGAAAAGCAAAGAGAATAGTAAATAAGAGGGTAAATTTAAAAGACTGCTGATTATATAAAACAGCAATAATAATGTTTAGTGGGATTAAAAACAAAACCATAAGATAGGCCATAATCCTTTTTTTGTTTTTTTTTTTTGAGACAGAGCCTCAAGTTGTCACCCTGGGAAGAGTGCTGTACCATCATAGCTCACAGCAACCTCCCAATTCCTGGGCTCAAGCGAGTCTCCCACCTCCACCTCCCAAGTAGCTGGGACTACAGGCGCCCGCCACAACACCCAGCCATTTTTTTGGTTGCAGCCATCATTGTTGTTTGGCGGGCCCGGGCTGGATTCAAACCTGCCAGCTCAGGTGTACGTGGCTGGCTCCTTAGGCCGTTGAGCCACAGGCGCCGAGCCAATATTTTATTTATTTATTTATTTTTTTGAGACAGAGCCTCAAGCTGTCGCCCTGGATAGAGTGCTGTGGCATCACAGCTCACAGCAACCTCCAATTCTTGGGCTCAAGTGAGTCTCTTGCCTCCTCCTGCCTCTACCTCCCAAGTAGCTGGGACTACAGGTGCCTACCACAACACCCGGCCATTTTTTGGTTGTAGCCGTCTTTGTTGTTTGGTGGGCCCGGGCTGGATTCGAACCCGCTAACTCAGGTGTATGTGGCTGGAGCCTTAGCCTGTTGAGCCACAGGTGCCGAGCCACCAATCTTTTTTTTTAATAGAGACAGAGTCTCACTTTATCGCTCTCGGTAGAGTGCCGTGGCGTCACACAGCTCACAGCAACCTCCAATTCCTGGGCTTAGGTGATTCTCTTGCCTCAGCCTCCTGAGTAGCTGGAACTACAGGTGCCCATCACAACACCCGGCTATTTTTCTGTTTTGCAGTTCAACTGAGGCCGGGTTTGAACCTGCCACCTTCAGTATATGGAGCCAGTGCCCTACTCAATGAGCCACAGGTGCCACCCTTTTTTTTTTGAGACAGTCTTACTATGTCGCCCTCGGTAGAGTGCTGTAGCGTCACAGCTCACAGCAACCTCAAACTCTGGGGCTTAAGCGATTCTCTTGCCTTAGCTTCCCAGGTAGCGGGGACTACAGGTGCCCATCACAACGCCCAGCTATTTATTGATTGTAGTTGTCATTGTGTTTGACAGGCCTGGGCAGAGTTCGAACCTGACAGATCCAATGTATGTGGCTAGCGCTCTACCCGCTGAGCTACAGGCACCGAACCTTTAGACAATTTATTTTGTTTTTTTTGAGACAGAGCCTCAAGCTGTCGCCCTGGGTAGAGTGTCATGGCATTACAGCTCATAGCAACCTCCAATTCCTGTGCTCAAGCGAGTCTCCTGCCTCTGCCTCCCAAGTAGCTGGGACTACAGGCGCCTGCCACAACACCCAGCCATTTTTTGGTTGCAGCCGTCATTGTTGTTTGGCGGGCCCAGGCTGGATTCGAACCCGCCAGCTCAGGTGTACGTGGCTGGCGCCTTAGCCTGCTGAGCCACAGGCGCTGAGCCTAGACAATTTATTTTGAAATAATTATAGATTCATAGAAAGTTGCAAAGAATATACAGGTAGTCCCATGTGCCCCTTTACTTGGTCTCTCCCAATGATAACCTCTTATAAAAATACAACACAATATCAAAACCAGGGAATTGACACTGGTATAATCCTATAATCCACAGACCATATTGATATTTCACCAGTTACACATGCACTCATTTTTGTGCACACATGCATGTGCATTATATAAATATGTTAATTTCTTAGTCTTAGGGTAAACTGAGAAACAGAGAAAAAGAATATAAATATGAATGAATATATCATTTCCAGACTAGTAAAAGGGAAAATAAGAATGATTAAATAGGCTCAGCGCCTGTGGCTCGATGGGCTAAGGCGCCAGCCACGTACACCTGAGTTGGCGAGCTTGAATCTAGCCCACATCCGCCAAACAACAATGACGGCTGCAACCAAAAAATGACCTGGCGTTCTGGCAGGCTCCTGTAGTCTCAGCTACTTGGGAGGTGGAGGCAGGAGACTCGCTAGAGCTCAGGAGTTGGAGGTTGCTGTGAGCTGTGATGCCACAGCACTCCATCCAGGGTGACAGCTTGAGGCTCTGTCTAAAAAAAAAAAAAAAAAAGTAAAACAAAAAACTATACTAAATGTCTCTGAGATACTCTTTGACAACAGTGGTGCCAACATCAAAGATAGAGAATAAAATGGGGTTGATAATCTGCAAGCAGGTTCAGGTGTGGGGCATACAGAGTCATGGTATCTGCAGGATGCATGGGAGGTAAGCAGTACACTAAAAAGTCAGGTGGAGGCTGGAGCAGAAATGAGGAGTTATCCACACACAGGTGGTATGGAAGGATTTGTGGTGTATTACCAAGGTGTTTGTAAAGGAGGAAGATGGATTACCACCAAGCTGTCTACACCACCTTCTCATGGTCACCTGGAGAGGAGGACCCAATGAAGAAGACTGAGTAGAGCTCTCAGAGAGGAAGAAGGAAAGCCTGCCCACGAGTGTTTATAAATCTATAGCACAAGATTTGCTGGGAGAAAGAATTGAGCCATGGTATGAAATGTAAAGAGGAGTAAAAGATTTTATTTTACCAAATCCCAAATGCCATTCATTTGAAAACATCTCAATTTCAGAAATGTTGAAAATCATTATCTTAGAATTGATGTAATACACCAGATTGTGGGCTGAAAAGGAAGCATTGGATTTGGAAACTAGGCAGGGCTGGGTTTAAATGTAACTTTTCTATTTACTAACTATTAATAACAAGATGGCGGACCTCTTAATTCTGTGACCTCAGAAGCTTCTGCGCTTTGGTCTTCTCATTTGGAAAATTGGGATAATCATTTCCCTAGCGTACAAAGTTATTGTATATATTAAGATTATTTACATAAAGTTTTTGGCTCAGGATCATATTAAATGCTCAAAGAATGGGATCTCCTATTCAGAGAATAAGAGATTATATAATTGATTAGCCACACCCAGGTGGGAACCACAGGATAAAGTTTGCAGGTGGAAGAGTCAAGCCTGAAAAGGAAGAGGGGTCCCTCTGTCATGGTTCTAAAAGATCTCCACAAATTCATTGATATTCCTTCTTTCAAAGGATAGCACCTAATCCCCCTCCTTTTGAGAGCAAGATATACTTAGTGACTCACCTCTAACAGAATGTGGTATCAGTGACTATTTTCAGCTTTTGAGATGTAAGTTGTAAAGGGCATTGCAACTTCTTCCATGCTCATTCTCTTGGATAAGTCAGTCTGGGGGAAGGCAGTTTGCATTTCACTAGAACACTCAAGCACCTTTTGGAGAGGCCCGTGTGAGGAGCAACTGAGATATCCTGCCAGCAGGCATGTGAGTGCGCCATCTTGGAAGGTGATACTCCAGCCCCAGCCCAGCTTTCAGATGACTGTAGCTCCAGCTGATATTTTGGCTGCAACCTCATGAAAGATTGTGCCAGTACCACCCAGCTAAGCTACTTCCAAATTCCTGACTCACAGAAACTATGAGATAATAAATGTTTATTCTTTTTAAGTTGCCAGGTTTTGAGGTGATTTGTTATACCACAATAGATAACTAATAAATTCCCTTTCTATGAGGTATAATGAAATCAGAGACTGACTGGTGAAAACATACATGGTATGAAAAGGAGAAAAGGCAGATTGCCTAATCGTTTCTATTTTCTTTGTAAAATTAAAATATGAGATATGTTATCTGTTGACAATGAGGTGGATTGGTAAGACTGGTAAGGGACTGGAATAGCCCTGTGGAAAATGGGAAAGGGAATTAACCAGGGACACAAATAAGACTGATGATTTTCTTTTGAGCCTACCTGCCTTCACGCCAAGCCCAAATAAAAATCATAGTTGCTAATGAAACTAAATCAGACTCCATGTAATGAGCCTTTGTCTCAAGAGTGAAGTTCAGAGGCTGGTGGCCTGTCTGGGCCTGCTCCAGAGACTGCTTGTGTGAGCAAACTGCTGACGAGTAAGCTCAGGACTGAGCAAGTCTCAGGCTCATCTTGGAAAAGTACTCCTTGCTGTCAAAAATGATTTGCAAGAGATATATAGAGTCTAGCACATTATTTATGAAGAGGGAGAGAATGTCGGGGAAGTATTATAAGAGAAACATCAACAAGCCTTATATATTCTGCAGCAAGCATATTGCAGTAAGAGGAAAACACAATTTTTCAAAACACATTCTTTCAAACGTCTCAAGTTTTGAGACATTATTGTTTCCTGTGTGGTCCTGTCCTCCCATCCCTTCCTCCTTCTACACCACCCCACACATTCTCCATCCCTCCCTCCTTCTACACCACCCCACACATTCTCTTTCTCTCAGTCTCCACCCTTGTTATGTTGTTAGCAGGAGAACCCTGAGATTTCTCCTGATTTGGCCAACCATCAAGCTTCAGTCTTTATCTCAGAACAGAATGGAGCTCCAGCACATAAAAGGGTCCAGGTCTGGACTGTCCTTATCCAAAGTTATTTTAAAGAAATTATATAGCCCTGGTTTCTCTAAACCCCACAAGTCAAGCAGGAATTGAGTCAATCTACCTGCAAACAGAATGATGAATCCTGCTCTCCTTAACAGCTTAATTTCTCTTCACACTGATTCTATTTGCAAATTGGGGAAATGAAAGTCACAGCAAATGGGTGTTTTTGTAACTTACACAATAGGGTCCATTCATTCATTCATCCTTTCACTCACTCAGCTGTTTAATTATTTAGCAAATCCGTATTGGGTGCCTCCTCCATAATGGGTCAGGCATGTGCTAACACTGGAAATAAAGAAATGAATATAGTGGTTCCAAATAGTAGCAAAATGGCCTGGTACATAGTAAGCATTCCACAAATATGGTATTAAGTAAATAATCATTCCTGCCCTCTCTGGGTATCAAAATCTCATAGGGGAAAGAGGCACATAAATAATTAAAACTGTGTTAGTGTAATTGTAAAGGAATAGATCACGTATTTGTAAATATAGAAGACCATATCTACCTGGAAGTTAGGGATGGTTTGATAGAGGTGGTAATATCTGCTTGATCTTGAAGAACAAATAAAGAGTTTTTCAGGAAAAGACTGTCTCAGAGAAAAGGTCTTTCCCGGGAGACCAAAACTACTCCTAGGTCTTATTGTTAGCAAGATTCTTTATGTCATTCCAGTCTAATTCTAACTTGCCAATCTAAATATTTATTAATCTTTTATTGGGATTCAATCTTTTCAGTTTATTTTTGCTTTTGTTCCCAAAGCAGAAACAGGTTGGCAAAATGACATGCAAAACAAGTCTCTGCAAAGAGAATATTTTTGACAGAGTAGATGAAATTAATTCAAGGAAAAAAAGGATATAGTTTTAGTTTCTTCCCAAGAGGATCTTTTAGTCTGTTATAATTTCTAAGCCAAGTAGAAGAAATTCTTCCTAAAAATGGTCTCCCTATTACATCTAAACCTTCCTCTTTGACACCTGGCTGAGAACTCAGAAAACATTCCCTATTTCACACCAGGCCAGTGTTTACTGGTACTTGTTCACTTTGGACAGTTAAGGGATCATCAGATATCATACACACTAAACTAAAATGGCGAAAGGACTTGAAATAGCCAAATGTAATAATCTAGTTTGTCATTATTAATTCCCTAGGTATTAAAAATATTGAGAAAATTCTTAATTTCACAAGAGCATGGGAAATCACATTATACCAGGAAGTAGAGTTTGCTAGGCTACCAAATTTCTCTAAATTGGAATTTATAAAGAAATTAATTTGCAGCAATAAACATGGATCAGTAGTGACACTTACTAAAATGTTTTAATGAGTTAGCTGAAGCGTTTTGTTTCAAGAAGCTACTGGCCTAACAAGACCTGCCACTGTTACCAAGGCCAATTAAGTATGTTTCCATGAAGTTGTCTAACCTGTTCTAGTAAGCCTGTAAACTACTTTGACAATCCTAAAGGAATCAAAAAGGAGCAAAGTAACAGGGATGGGAAAAGATGCCAAGGGACCGAATGTTTTTACAGTTTAATCAAGAATTTTGGGCTCTGTCACATTTCCTCTTGGCCTCACAATCAGATTCTTACTTTTTCCAGGTTGCAATCCTTACTGCATTTAATAGAAGTTAATAGTTATTTTTTATACATAGCTCTGCAGTTTCAAACCGATTATCAAGTATTTAACCAGCAAATCTACGCAACATTTCTATTAGTCTATTTTGTAATAAAAGGTTGCTATCTGCCAAGCCAGCCAGTGGCAAATCAGAACAATACAAAGATTTGGAAGTCTTCCTTTTCTAGTTAACATACTACTGTTTGTCTTCAATTTTCTTGATAATTTCGGATTTTAATAAATATGATTCTTCAAGAACTGAACAATCATTCCAAATAAATCAAGGCCAGTGTGTCACCATAGAGGTAGCATTTCCCACACTCTCAATAATATATTTTCCACATCAAAAGGTTTCAGGGACCAAAGAGGCGTGGGAAACTCAGGACTAAACACGAGACATAACTCCATAGGTTTCCTTATCAAGGCACTCTCAGATTTCTTCATATGGTAATATACATCATGAATCTCTAAGAGGAAATACAAAATGTACTGTTTTCCATCTCATTTGACCTCAGAAGCTGTGTTTGAGGGCCATTCAGTGGGACCGGTGTCCTAAAGATTATACATTGGGAAATAATGCCATTTGAGTATAATTGTTATTCTTGAACACCCCAAATTTGTTTTTGATTTTTTTTTTTTTTTGAGACAAGATCTCACTCTGTTGCCCAGACTAGAGTGCAGTGGCATGATCATAGCTCACCACAACCTCTAATGTCTGGACCCATTTCATCCTTCTGCCTCAGCCTCCTGAGCAGCAGAGATTGCAGTTACATGTCACCACACCTGGCTTAAGAGATGGGATCTTGCTAAGTTGCTCAGAATGGTCTAGAACCCTTGGCCTCAAGTGATCCTTCTGCCTTGGTCCCCCAAAGTGCTGGGGTTATAGGTGCCAGGTCTTGGACACGTCAACTTGTTAATGGAGCAGTAGACCCTGCAAGAGGACTCCAGGCAAGGTGCAGCTTGTTACCGATGGTTAATTTTCCTTCCCACAACATCCATCAAGTACCTCCCGGGGGCAAGGGTTCTGGCACCATCCCTTTCAAAACAAAGTCTTCCTATTTATTCACAATGAACAGAAGCTAAAAACAGTCCAAAAGTCTATCAACAGATGAATAGACAAACATTTTGTGTTATATGCATAAAATAGAATGTTATTCAGCCATTCAAAAGAATGAAGTTTGGATGCATATTATAATGTGAATGAACCTAAAAAAAATTATGGTATTTGAAAGAAGCCAGGCACAAAGGGCAGTACTTATGGGAACAGAGTGACCTGTCGGGGGATACATCAAATCTTTTAAACTCCTAACCCCTAATTTAAATTAAAAGAACGTGATATCCAAGTTATCTACCTACATTCTGCTGTTATTTCTCACAACCACAAATCAGAAACCCTTGAAAAAAAAGGTTATTGGTTTATACCGAAGTGCACATAACAAAAGTATTCACTTCAATGTGAACAATTCACTGCCATGTAGCTGGGTATGGTGGCTCATGTCAGTAATCTTAGCTCTCTGGGCGACTGAGGAGGGTGGATAACCTGAGTTCAGGAGTTCCAAACCAGCTTGAGCAAGAGCAAGACACCGTCTACACTAAAAACAGAAAAATTAGCCAGGTGTAATGGTGCACACCTATAGTCCCAGCTACTCAGGAGGCTGGGGCAGGAGGATCGTTTGAGCCCAAGAGTTTGAGGTTTCTGTGAGCTATGATGATAATCTCAGCACTCTACCCAGGGAGACAGAATGAGATACAGTACATTCACAGTGTTGTATAACCAGCATTTCTTTCTAGTTTCAAAACATTTTCCTCTCCCCCAAACAAAATCCCATACCATTAAATAGTTAACTCCTTATTCCCTTCTTCCCCAACCCCTGGTAACTATCAGTCAGTTTTCTGTTTATATGGGTTTACCTATTCTGGATATTTCATATAAATGGAATCCTCCAGTATGTGACATTTGTCTCTGGCTTCTTTCAAATACAATAATTTTTTTCAGGTTCATTCACATCGTAATATACATCCAAACGACATTCCTTTGAATGGCTGAATAATATTCTATTGTATGTATGTACCACGATATGTTTGTTCATTCATCCACCGTTAGACATTTGGACTGTTTTTACCTTCTGGCCATTGTGAATAATGCTCATGTTCAAGTATTTTGTTTTCAATTTATTTGGGGTTATAACTAGGAGTAGAATTGCCAGGCACAGAAATAAAAATTTGCCAATAAGGCAAATAAGAAGTTCATATGATTTAGCTCGCTTCAGACACAATTTACAACACATTTGGTAAAAGATGCATAGAATGCATTGCCCTTGGGAAGCTTCAAGAATGACTTATCGAAACAAGTTTCTTTTTTTTTTTTTGAGACAGAGCCTCAAGCTGTCACCCTGGATAGAGTGCTGTGGCATCACAGCTCACAGCAACCTCCAACTCCTGGGCTCAAACAAGTCTCTTGCCTCTGCCTCCCAAGTAGCTGGGACTACAGGCCCCCGCCACAACGCCCAGACATTTTTTGGTTTCAGCCATCACTGTTGTTTGGCGGGCCCGGGGGCTGGATTCGAACCCGCCAGCTCAGGTGTACATGGCTGGTGCCTTAGCCTGTTGAGCCACAGGTGCCGAGCCAACAAGTTTCTTTTCTACACAAAACATACTGGGAATTACTGTTCAGTTTTAGTGAACCATTTGAGTTTCTGTTACTCAGGCATACAGAGTTTCTGTTGTCTTTTCAGCCTACAAAGCTTAACAAAGACAATAAATAGAAATGCCTTTTGGTATCTCTGTTATTGGGAGATATTATATTCAGGTGAAGGAAGACAAAAATAATAATAAAGATTAACACCAGCACTATGCCCTTCTGGAAAGATTTCAAAACATTCAGAGCTTTTTTAAAAGTACTTATCTAAATTTATTCATTTGAGTGTGTGTCTCTAAAAAGAGTCAATTGATTAAATGTGGTTGAACAGACCTAAAACATGAAATGCAAGCATAGTAATTGAACAGAGAACTCAAGTATATTTCTCACATTTCTATAAATGTTTCCTAATGTTTAAACTAAGCCTCATGCCAAAGCCATTCTTTTTATGGTGGGCATTAAGAAAAGACATGGTTCTAACCTGATTATTATGCATGATATTAAGAATATACTGAGTTAAGGCAGCACCTGTGGCTCAAAGGAGGAGGGTGCCAGCCCCATATACCAGAGGTGGTAGGTTCAAACCCAGGCCTGGCCAAAAACTGCAAAAAAAAAAAAAAAGAATATACTGAGTTTAAATTTCTTTCTAGGAATAAAAGAATGAGGTCTATATATACCCCAGGGAAACATTGGGATTTTCATGTAAGTAAATCTACCTTCTAGTTTAAAATGTTGCTACTGCTATTACTGGCAGTAGATAGAGGAAGTAAGGTTTTTCTTTTACATTTTAATTTCAACTGTGTTTAAAGTGTTATAAATACCATGACTATAATAAGCTGAGGAAATGAATGTATTAACTATGATGCAGTTTGTCAGACTTTAACATTAACAGTAGTAAATCTTGGGATTGATATATCTTAGTCCAATGTAGATATAGTAAATGACATAGATCTAGATTGCTGAATTGTATTTCCAGAACTTTCCAGAAGTGACGATTAAGGCTGGCAGTTGGATCTAGCAGGTCATTGTTCTAGAACACATGTAGCCTTCTTCTGCACCTCGTATTCACTGACATCTCAAAGAGTAAGGAAAAACTACCAAGATAGGCAATATGAGGTTCTACAGCTTTGGGCCTCTCAGGATGAGACAGTATTTTTCCATGCAGAAAAGTTGACTTGATCTGGCTTAATTATCTGATTGATGTGTTAAGAGGCAGGATGATTTGGGAATATATTTGCTGTGTCTGTTAACTCTTTGGGCAATTTACTTAGTCATCACCCACTTTTTATCCTACTGACATTAGATCTCAAAATTCCATAAGATAACAATTTTCATTCCAAATTTTAATAATATTTGTATTTTAATCATTTATTTTAAAATAATGAAAGTAACATAAGAACACATGCTCACAAGTACAAACAATACAAAAGAACACAGAATAAAAAAATGAAAGCTTTTTGTTCAACCTCCTCCCCTTCTTCCCACCTCTCCAATTCCATTTCCCTTTCCATAGGTAATCATAGCGAACAGTTTAATTCATGATTCCAGACACCAAAATAAACATCCCTTCATCAACTAAGACGGATGCTTAAGGTTAAGGATACAAAATTACCTATGGGTCATATTTCAGGGCCTGGCCGCCATGGCAAATTTCTAAATTCCTACAGCTCTAACCTCGCTAACAATAGGAGTTATTTGCCTTATTTATAACCCAGAACACTAAAACTCTGATTGGACAGAGGACCAGCCTTAAGACTATTCCTTTCTGAGAAGCAATTGCAGACCTTAAGCTAGTTTCAGCCACCTTACAGAGGCTGCATACAAACTGACTTTGTGTCCTGTGGTTCACCTTTTGATGTAAGGAGCCAAATCTCATCTCATTTATTTATTTTTATTTTATTGTTTATTGTTTGGGATTCATAGAGGGCACACAAAAAAATAGATTACACTAATTAAACTAGATAAAGTCCCTTTTATAATTGTGTCCAGCCCCCAAGTGTGTGCCAAACACCATGACCCCCATTCCCCCCTCCCTTTCTCCACTTGCTCATTCCCCTACCCACACCCCTTGTATTAGCTCATCTGATGCCTTCATATTAGAATAAAGTACATTGGATTCTTGCTTCTCCATTCATTGTGTTGGGCAGCATCTGTAGCTCAGTGAGTAGGGCACCAGACACATACACCCAGGCTGGTGGGTTTGAACCCAGCCTGGGCCAGCTAAACAACAATGACAACTGCAATAAAAAAAATATAGCTGGTTCGGCGCCTGTGGCTCAACGGGCTAAGGCGCCAGCCACGTACACCTGAGCTGGCGGGTTCGAATCCAGCCCCCGGGCCCGCCAAACAACAATGATGGCTGCAACCAAAAAAAAAATGGCCGGGCGTTGTGGCGGGCGCCTG
>CAUYON010088702.1:0-13823 GCA_963573935.1 Arctocebus calabarensis
CACCCTGGATAGAGTGCCGTGGCATCACAGCTCACAGCAACCTCCAATTCCTGGGCTCAAGTGAGTCTCTTGCCTCTGCCTCCCAAGTAGCTGGGACTACAGGCGCCCGCCACAACGCCTGGCCAATTTTTGGTTGCAGCCATCATTGTTGTTTGGCGGGCCCGGGCTGGATTCCCAACCCACCAGCTCAGGTGTACGTGGCTGGCACCTTAGCCCGTTGAGCCACAGGCGCCGAGCCTCTTTTTTTTTTAGACAGAGTTTCACTATGTCACCCTGGGTAGAGTGCTGGGGTGTCACAGTTCACAGCAAACTCCAACTCTTGGGCTTAAGCAATTCTCTTGCCTCACCCTCCCAGGTAGCTGGGACTACAGGTGCCCGCCATGATGCCTGGCTATTTTTGTTGTTGTAGTTGTAGTTGTCATTATTGTTTGGCAGGCCCGGACTGGGGTTTGAAACCGCCAGCCCTGGTGTATGTGGCCAGTTCCCTAGCTGCTGAGCTACAGGCACTGAGCCTGTTCTAATTTCTTCTTATTACAATTTTGCACTGTTGTTTAGTATTGCATTGTATGAATACATTGCAATTTTTTTTTACCATTCCATTTTTTCTTTTTTTTGAGGTTTTTGGCCAGGGCTGGGTTTGAACCCACCACCTCGGGCATATGGGGCCAGTACCCTACTCCTTTGAGCCACAGGTACTGCCCTAACCATTCCATTTTTAATGAGCACTTGTCTTATTTGCCCATCCTGAGTTATTGAACATCTTTATACATATCTTCTAGTGGAGATACGCACTCCTTCCTCTCCTAGGAAAGGGAGTCCTCGGCTGGGCTTATGCCTGTAATCCTAGCACTCTCGTTGGCCAGGATAGGTAGATTGCTGTAGGTCCGGAGTTTGAGACCAGCCTGAGCAAGAGAAAGACTCTAAAAAATAAGAAAATAGCCAAGTGTTAAGGTGGGCACCTATAGTCCCAGCTACTCGGGAGGCTGAGGCAAGAGAATCGCTTGAGGGCGGTGCCTGTGGCTCAAAGGAGTAGGGTGCTGGCCCCATATACTGAAGGTGACAGGTTCAAACCCAGCCTCCCACCAAAAACTAAAAAAAAACAAAAAAGAATCGCTTGAGCCCAAGAGTTTGAGGTTGCTGTGAGGTATGAAACCATGACACTCTATGGAGGACAAGATAGTAAGACTCTGTCTCACAAAAAAAAAAAAAAAAGAAAGAAAGAAAGAAAGGGAGTGCTAAGTTTTATGGTAAACATATGCTTTTTTTTTTTTCCTCCTCCTGGACATCTGGTTATTTTTAGATTAACCATATGTTTAGTTTTAATAGATAATGCCAAATATTTTACAGAGTAGCTATACCAATTTTACACTCCTTATTTATTTATTTTTTTTTTTTGAGACAGAGTCTCACTTTGTCGCCCTTGATAGAGTGCTGTGGAGTCCCACTTCACAGCAACCTCAAACTCTTGGGCTGAAGCAAGTCTCTTACCTCAGCCTCCCAAGTAGCTGGGACTACAAGCGCTTGCCACAACGCCGGGATATTTTTTTGTTATTGTTGTCATTGTTGTTTAGCAGTTCCGGACCTGGTTTAAACACACCAGCTCTGGTGTATGTGGCTGGCGCCCTAACCACTGAGCTATGAGCGCCAAGCCATCTTCCACATTTTTGCCAATACTTTGTATTTTCATTCTAAAAGGGCCAGACCAATGAAGAAAATTGCTTGAAATTATTCTTTTACCTAGACAGACAAGATGCATACATTTGTTCCTTTTGTATAAACTCTACAGGAACATATAGATAATATATATAGGTATTTAAAAAGTTATAATGATGATAGGTGCACTTAAGGAAATCTAGGAAAATTTTGGTTACTTTGGTGGGTGGGTAGTAGTTCCCATTGAGGCTGTAATTTTCATTTCATACGCTTATTATTCATTTGGATATCTTGTTTTTTGTAAAATACCTGCTGAAATCTTTTGTCTACTTTTCAATTGAGTTGTCTGTTTTTCATATTGACTTATAGGAGTCTTTCTTATATTCTGGATGAGTCCTTTGCCAGATATGTAATGGAAATATCTTTTCCTACTCTATGGCTTGACTTTGCACTCTTAGTAGTGACTTCTCATGTAATAGAAGTTCTTAATTTCAATGTAGTCCAGTTTATCAATATTTGCTTTTTTTATAATTAATACTTTCTGTGCCCTGTTTGAGAAATCTTTTGCCTCTTTTAAGGATGTGAAAATAGGGCGGTGCCTGTGGCTCAAAGGAGTAGGACACTGGCCCCATATGCTGGAGGTGGCGGGTTCAAACCCAGCCCCGGCCAAAAACTGAAAAAAAAAAAAAAAGGATGTGAAAGTATTCTCTTATGTTTTATTCTAAAAGTCATATTATCTTACCTTTCACATTTAGATCTACAATTGATTTTTTATGTATAATTGTGGTAAAGTCACAATTCTTTTTTTTTTTAATTCACATTTAGATCTACAATTGATTTTTATGTATAGTTGTGGTAGAAGTCACAATTTAGATCTATAATTGATTTTTATGTATAGTTGTGGTAGAAGTCACAATTCTTTTTTTTTTTTTAATTTTCTTTAGTTTTTGCAGCTTTTGACCGGGGCTGGGTTTGAACCTGCCACCTCTGGCATACGGGGCCAGTGCCCTATCCCTTTGAGCCACAGGCATCTCCCCACAATTCTTTTTCATATGTGTATCTAATCAATCCATTATCATTTATTGGCAAGACCATTCTCTCCCCCATACAATATGAGTTTTAATAGGTCCATGGTATTCCATCACATATTATAGGTGTGATATTTAACCAGTTAGGAGAGATTTTTAGTTGAACATTTTCTTATTTATTTTCCCTTGACATTTGGCCTGAGTGATTTAAAAAAAAGAACCCACAAAAAATAAAAAAGAAAAAGAAAAAGTGACAGATGTTACTAAAATAAGTGCTAAAGTATTATACTTTATAAAGAATAAGTATATAGCCAGGCGTTGGGAGTATAACCCAGCTCCTTGGGAGGCTGAGGCAAGAGAATCGCTTAAGCCCAAGAGTTTGAGGTTGCTGTGAGCTGTGACACAACAGCACTCTACCCAGGGCGAGAAAGTGAGATGCCATCTCAAAAAAAAGAAAAAGAAAAAGAAAGAATGAATAAGTATAAAATGCTAAAACCAATCAAGTATTTATTAACATATGACTACATGCTTAGCTATAAAATTGACTGTTATAAGCCAAACAAGAGGTCGACTTTAAAAAGTGAAATTTTATGGAGGCTTGCGCAAGTCAATTTTGGGGAGGGAACTTAGGTCAATTCTATTAGCAGTGATGTTGATCTTTTTATTAGATGTATATTAATCGGCTGAACAATGAAGTTATTTTTTGGTATTTTGAAGATGAGTTTGGAGAGTGTAACAAATGATTTGATTTTTTTTTTTTTTTCTTAGAGATAAAGTTTTGCTCTCTTGTGTGGGCTGGGGTGCACTTCAACTCCTGGGCTTCCTCCTACTTCAGCGTCCCAAATAGCTGGGACTATGGGCTCAAGCCACCAAGCCTGGCTAAGTTTTATTTATTTATTTTTTTTGTAGTGACAGAGTAGGGGGCAGAGGTTGAGAGATGGAGTCTCTTTGTGTTGCCCAGGCTAGCTTAAACTCCTGGTCTCAAGTGATCCTCCCACCTAGGCCTCCCAGGGTGCTGGAATTACCGGCAAGCCAGGCCAAAGTATTTGATATTTACCAGAGAAAACTTGGCATTAGAATAAGTTACACTATTAGCATTTGTTGCTGCTACACTATTAGCATTCATTCTCTCTGTGGCTTATTTGGAGGTAAATTTGAGATGACTCATGAGTTTGAAGGTATTTAAAAACTGGAAAGTTATGAAGAATTATGTAACAAGGATGGCTATAATGGAAACTAGCTAGGAAGTGGGTTCTGTATATTCTAATATGTATGTGAACTTTATGATTGAAACTTAACATTTTTAAGTGGTTAGAACAACCATCTTGTATGGTTAGATTTATTCTAATAAAAAAAGCATAAAGTCAATTTCCCAAATGAACTTTAAATTTATTATAAAATAGCCTGATAGTGGAGAAATTTGCTATTCATTTTATTTTTAGCTACAGGGAAAGTGTCAGTGGTATTAATTAGCCTCTGACATGGATTTTTTCCTCTCTATTAAGTATCTATATTATTATGGAATCTAATGTATTTGATTTTTAAAAATTAATCTTACAGCACCTAATAGTTCTGCCATTTAAAATGGCTGTAATCAAAATAAGATAGATTTGTGATGAATAAACTTAATTTGTTTTGCACTTGGTTGAGCAGAAATTATTAATTTTAATTTAAAAAATCTAATTAACCTGTAGTGCATAAAAATGCATTCAGATTGGATTTGAACCTTTAGTAATTAAATTTCTTTTTTCATAGAATTTATATTAGTATATATTTAGACCTATTTATCTCTACATGTATTAACCCTTTTGCATGGAAATTGTTTTACGGTGTATAAACGTGGTGAAATTAGATTTACAGAGACTCTTGCACCTTTTACATGTACAAACCAAACTATTATATCTTTTGAGGAAAGATTCCTGCAACTTTTTGAGAACTGAGACACATTTTCCTAGGCAGGAATTCTTTGTTTTTGGTAGAGACAGAGTCCCTCGGTGAGTGCCCTGGCGTCACACAGCTCACAGCAACCTCCAGCTCCTGGGCTTAGGCGATTCTCCTGCCTCAGCCTCCTGAGTAGCTGGGACTAGAGACACCTGCCACAGTGCCTGGCTATTTTTTTGTTTTGCAGTTCGGCGGAGACTGGGTTTGAACCTGCCACCTTCGGTATATGGGGCAGGTGCCTACTCGTTCAGCCACAGACGCCGCCCAAACTATTATATCTTTTCAAAAAGATATAGTCTTTAGTCCCAGCTATTAGGAGGCTGAGGCGAGAGTTTGAGGTTGCCGTGAGCTCTGACGCCATGGAACTCTTCTAAGGACGACAAAATGAGACTCTGTCTCAAACAAAACAAAACAAAAATCCTATCATCTTATTTATTTCAATGCTTCCACTGAGCAAAATGGAACAGGAAGGTAGAAATTATCTCAGTGAGGCTTGTGGCTTGTGGAGAATGATTTAGCCCAGAGTTTCCCAAAGTGTATTTTACGAAATACTGATTCGCAGTATTAAGGCAGCGTTGTGTTCAAACAAAACAAAACAAAAAGCATATGATTAAACTAATTTGGAAAATAAAAGTTAACCAGGTTTCCCTAATGCGAAGACATTCAGAGCTTTTAATATGCTAATAGGCATTGTGAGGGCCCGGGCGATAGTGGTGTGGGGGTTGGGAGAGCAGTATTTCCCAAACTGAAATTTCCTGGCAACTCCAGGGTCTAGTCCAGTGTCTATGAAACTTTTGTCAAGAAATATTAGCTTATGAAAACCTGTTTTGCCCTAAGACCGTCAGTTCTGACCGCCCCTCTCAAGGCCCCAAGTCTGAAATAGACCTAATAATATTGGTGCTTTTTTCTTTCTTACATTCAGACTGAAAAGGTACTGTACTCCTGGTTTCTATATGGGAGGAGGTTGAGTCACCTTTACATCTTTGAACTAGATTCCAACCAATTCCTTCCTTCCTTCAACAAATATTTATGAGCTCTTACTTTCCCTTGGCCTTGAACAATCATGCCCTTTGCTATTCCCAGACGTTGCTGGCTGCTCAGTTCTCTGCTGTGATTAGACCACTTTATAGTATTATCCTTCCCTGGGTTTCTGCTCTTCAGTACACTACTCCATTTCTTTATCTTTACAGCAATTGCTCTGCCTGAAAATAGTTGTTAATTGTTTGAGTTACTGCACTAGACTGTGAGCTCCAAGACATCGGAAACTTTGTGTCCCTTGCCCTTTGTTTTCTGGTTCCTACAGCAGGGCTCGGCCCACAGTAGGTTCTTTAAAGGGCAGGCCTCTGTGGTCAGGGAACTTGCATTCTGGAGGGAGAAGTGCAAACAGAAACCCTGGGCCTTACTGCTGTGCTTGAGGTGACCATAGGATGCTAGGGACTTCCAAGGAGGAATTCTGCTAGTGTGGAGGGGAGTGTTGGGGTAGGTGAAAGGTGTCAAAGACTTCCTACAGGCAAATCTGAACTAAATTTTGAAGGGACAAGTAGGACAGTGTTTTTGGCCAAGGAAGCTGCCCATGCAAAGGGCTGAAGGTGAATAAGGTGATTCAGTGAAATCTGGGTAGTTCACAGAGCATAGTTGGCAGAGGAGAAAAGTTGAGGTTGGCAAGTCAGGCAAGGAGAGATGGTGACAAGCCTGAAGGTTGTACTAAGGAGCTGTCTCTGAAGCTGACAGAGAGCAGTACAACTGGAAAGATCATAACTATGTTCAAGTTAGTATTTTATTTCTGATAGCAGCAAAGAGGAGATGAAACTACAGATGGGGAGGCTAATTCAAAAACCTTTGAAACCGGGTGGCGCCTGTGGCTCAGTGAGTAGTGTGCCAGCCCCATATACAGAGGGTGGCGGGTTCAAACCCGGCCCTGGCCAAACTGCAATAAACAAAAAAATAGCTGGGCATTGTGGCAGGTGCCTGTAATCCCAGCTAATTGGGAGGCTGAGACAAGAGAATCGCCTAAGCCCAGGAGTTGGAGGTTGCTGTGAGCTATAATGCCACAGCACTCTACTGAGGGCGATAAAGACTCTGTCTCTAAAAAAAAAAAAAAAAAAGCCTTTGAAACTAAACAGAATTAATTACTTAGTGTTTAAGAGACCTGTATACCTTCCCTTTTCTGTCTTTTGTGCATAGCTATTGCTTTAGTGGAAAATAGTTTTTTTCCCATCTCCACCTGCTGTAATGCTACCTGTTGTTTAAGGGCCAGCTTGAATAACTGAATACAAGCACTGTGGGGCAAAGATAATCCAGTGTATAACTCTGGATCTGTTTTCTGGGAATACATGGGAAGAGGATCTCCTGATCATTCACGTGTTTGTTTTGAGCATTTGAGACTATATAGAACTATTCAATTGTTTGTTGTTTTCTACATGCCATACTTATAAGAATTATCTGCCTAGGGTTCAACACCTGTAGCTCAGCAGCTACGGCGCCAGCCACATACACCAGAGCTGGCAGGTTTGAACTCGAGCTGGGCCTGCCAAACAACAATGACAGCTACAACCAAAAAAAAAAATAGCTGGGAGTTGTGGTGGGCATCTGTAGTCCCAGCTACTTGGAAGGCTGAGGCAAGAGGACCACTTGAGCTCAAGAGTTTGAGGTTGCTGTGAACTGTGACGTCACCGCACTCTACCAAGGATGACATAGTGAGGCTGTCTCAAAAAAATAAAATAAAAATAAAAATAAAATAGGGCAGCACCTGTGGCTCATCAAGTAGGGTGCCAGCCCCGTATACTGAAGGTGGCAGGTTCAAACCTTGGCCTTGGCCGAACTGCAAATCAGAAAAATAGCCAGGTGTTGTGGATGGGCGCCTGTAGTCGCAGCTACTTGGGAGGCTGAGGCAAGAGAATCGCTTGAGCCCAAGAGTTTGTGGTTGCTGTGAGCTAAGACTCCGTGGCACACTACTGAGGGTGACAAAGTAAGACTCTGTCTCAATAAAAAATAAATAAGTAAATAAATAAAAATAAAGCTGGTCTATTAAAAATGAATAGCAATCATACATTAATAATGAATAACAATACATACATATCCAGCTCTACAAGCCAGTAGGTTAACTGTTATCATTCCTATTTTGATAGGTAAGGATACTGTGGATTAGTGGATTTACATTAATTGTACAAGGCCACACAGTTTGAGATTTGAACCCAGGTTTATATGATTCCAAAGTCAAAGATTTTAACCACTTGGAAACGCTCTTCTTGGCAGCTAGTTCATTTGAATGGCCTGTGACTTCAGATTTACAGAGACTCTTGTAGCTTTTACTTGTGCAGACCAAACTATTATACCTTTTCAAAAATCCGTCTGTAGTCCCAGCTATATGATTGGCAGAGGCAAGATGGGACAGGTCCCACGTCTGTCATCCATAAAGTGATAGACTTGGACTAGATGGCATCTAGGACCCCTTCAGTCTAAGAGCAGCCCAGAGCCCTGGTCAGTTTCTTCCCCTGTCCTTCATCTTCTCTGCTTTGGGTTAGATCTAGTCCCTCAAATAATAAAAGACATATACATAAAACTCATGACCTGGATAGGTAGTTTGTACTGGGAAATGCTGGTGGTTTGTACTTGTATTTTGGCTCCCAGCCAACTGGAAACCAAAAAAGTAAATGAGGTGATGACAAACTTGAAGGAAGCTCCATAGGGCCAAAGTCTTGGAGGAGAACACTAGGAAATGACCACGGCATTTCAAGGCTGTTCAGAGGCCCGGTGAGGATCGAGGGAAACAAGGAAAGGTATGTTAGCAACCAGAGCACGTGTCAAGTGTGGTGCAGGGAGAGGGCTGAGAACGGACTCCAACCAAGAAAAACCAGGACTTAGTGGATAGTCTGTAGAGACAACATTGTCTTCAGAATAAAGGCAGAAAAAAAGCAGGTCAGTTGGGTGACACCTGATCAAGGCGGCTTGTCTAAAATGGAAAGATCACATGGCATTTGGGGACACTTCCTGGGAAACGTGTTTGCAGCAAACCCAAGCTTTAGTGGACAAATTGCTGGGAAAGCTTTCACTGGGAAAAGATGCAGGTCATGTTTATGTACCTAATTAAATCATATTTATTTGGGGCTTTGTGGAATGCAATTAGTAATTTGCCTTCTTAGGATTTTCACATCAGGAAGACAAAAGCATAAAAGATGAGGTTTTAAGGGAGTATAAGGGGAAAAAAAAGGCTTAGTTGGCACACGATAAAGAAAAAAAAAGCAGGAAAATAGAAACCTTTGTTGTGCAATCTATGTGCAATAGATCATTAGAAAGGGAGGCCTCATTCCTGAATGCTGTCGGTCTCTCTGCAATTGCTTAACTGTCTCTGTCTGAAATATTGAGGCAGAATTATAAAGAAAGTGAGTAGTCACAGACCCAGAAACATTCTCAAACTGGAATGCTTTCCTGTGTTGTAAATTTGATGAAATTACTTCTTTTTAGAAGGATTAACTAAGTTAACCCAAAACTGGGCCCTGATAGTTAGAGATAGCCATTTCATTAGCTTGTGCCTACTTTTTTCCACATCGAAGGAGGTTCATTTGAGTAAAGCATGCTTAACATATATTAAAGAGACAGGGTACCAACCAGTTAATGTAAAAAATAAAGACTGGAGACATCCTAACATGCAGATGAAGGAAGGGAAAAATAAAGTTTACATTTCTTGGATCCCAAATGCTATGAAATGAAGCTTGAAAAATGTGACCTGTCTTACCGCTGGGGGAGGGGGGGAGAGAAATAATGTAATGAAGAATAATAAAATACATGTATTTAAAAAAAAAATAAAGTATCTTGAAATAAAGAAAAAAAAGAAAATTGTGACCTGTTGATGGTGACATGACCAGTCAGTGACAACTAAGGGTCTTTGAAGATTAAAAACAGAAACAAAGAAGCTTTTTTAGGGCAAATGGTGATATAATGTAGGATCATTCTCAAGAGGTAATTGCATTAATAATAAGGTAGAAACTTAAGACACTTCACAGATGTTTAAGTGTTTGGGAAAATACAGACCCTTCCTTAAGCAAAGTAACAGATATAATAACATAGTGTCTGATAGTCAGTTGTTCCTCTTTAAGTCTTTTTTCTCTCTCTCTTTCTCTACTCTTAAGAAGTGAACATAGGAAAAAAAAGAGACTGTGGGCCTCTTTTTTCCTCCAATACTTTTATTGAACTGAAACCAGGTTTACATAAGCTACTACAAGGCAGGGAGCTAATGTTCATAGAACTAGGGCAAACCCTTTTAGAAATGGAGGAACCAAATAAGCATATAATATTTACTGAGCATTTATTTCATTCTAGGAACCTGACCTCCTATCAGTGATTTAATTCTTACAACAATCCAGTCTCCATTTTGAAGATGAGGAACTAGAGAATCAAAAGCCTAAACATTTACTCAAAGTCACATAGTTGCTAACGTGCCAAAGTTGCTATTTGTCTCCTGCTCAGATTGTGCTCTTACCTAAACTTTCCAACACTTAAAATCATCACGGAGTGGAGCATGGTACACTCCACTTATGATACAGGCTCATACCTGTAATTCTAGAATTCTGGGAGACCACGGCAGGGGGGTCACTTGACTCCACGGGTTCAAGACCTGCCTGAGCAAGGGTGAGATTCCGTCTCTACTATAAATAGAAAAACTAACCAGGCATTGTGGTGGGTGCCTGCAAGTCCCAGCTACTCGGGAGCCTGAGGCAAGAGAATCACTTAAGCTCAACAGTTTGAAGTTGCTGTGAGGTATGACACCATAGCATTGTGCCCAGGGCAACACAGTGAGACTCTATCTCAAAAAAACAAAAAAGAAAAAAAAAAAAAGGCTCAGCGCCCATAGTTCAGTTAGTAGGGTGCTGGGCCACATACTCTGAGGCTGGTGGGTTTGAGCCCCATCCCAGCCTGCTAAAACAGCAATGACAACGGCAACCAAAAAATAGCTGGGTGTTGTGGCAGGTGCCTGTAGTCCCAGCTACTCAGGAGGCTGAGGCAAGAGAATCTCTTAAGTCCAAAAGTTGGAGGTTGCTGTGAGCTGTGATGCCACCATACTCTACTGAGCGCGACATTAAAAAAAAAAGAAAACCATGTAAATAGGTAAACGGAAACTATGATGTAAGAGGTAGGTGGTGGTGTGAGATAATCACCTGACTGTGCCTGAAGGGTGATGTAGGTATCACTTGCTCTCAACCCTACATGCCTTTAAGTAAAAAAAAAAAAAATACTGTTATTTTTCTTCTTGAAGAAACTACAGTTTAATTCCAGAACACTCAAACATAACAGGCAAGTAAAAAGAGAAAAATAGGGTACCTGGTGCGGTGGCTCACGCCTCTAATCTTAACACTCTGGAAGGCTGAGGTGGGTGGATTGCTTGAGCTCAGGAGTTCAAGACCAGCCTGAACAAGAGTGAGCCCCTATCTCCAAAAATAGCCTGGCATTGAGGAGGCTACCTGTAGTTTCAGCTACTTGGGAGGCTGAGACAAAAGGATTGCTTGAGCCCAAGTGTTTAAGGTTATTGTGAGCTATGATGTCACCACACTCTACCCAGGGCACGGACTGAGTCTCCTTCTAAAAAAAAAAAAAAAAAAAAAAAAGTCACCCAAATCCTGCCACTCAGAGGTAAACAGGTTAACATTTTTATTAAACAGTATCTTCACAAATGAATAAATATCTCCTTGAATAAATATATATACAAATATATATTTTATGAAAAATAAAATACTTGATGTGCGAACTGATTCTTGCTCGTTCAAAGAGATTACAGATAAAATAAGTTTTTCTAAATAAAAATCGTAAAGACTGGGTATTATAACACTATTTTTATTAAAAATTTCATTCCTGGCTCGGCGCCCGTGGCTCAACAGGCTAAGGCGCCAGCCACGTACACCTGAGCTGGCCGGTTCGAATCCAGCCCTGGGTCTCCAAACAACAATGACGGCTGCAACCAAAAAATGGCCAGGCGTTGTGGTGGGCGCCTGTAGTCCTAGCTATTTGGGAGGCAGAGGCAAGCAGCTCACTTGAGCCCAGGAATTGGAGGTTGCTGTGAGCTGTGATGCCACAGCACTCTATCCAGGGTGACAGCTTGAGGCTCTGTCTCAAGACAAAAAAAAAAAAAATTTCATTCCCATTAATGAAAGTGTTACAATATTTATAAAATTTATTGACAGTGCCAGAGGAGGGATCACACCTATGGTGCATAATGCAAGGGTACATGTCGGATCTATCAGTATAGAGTATAAATGTCTTAACACAATAATTAAGTAAACGAGATGAGATATATATTAACCAGTGTAATGTCAGCGTTCCTAATTCTATATGAAATCAGCACATTGTACCCCATAAATGCATAATGTGTACATGACCTATGTGTTTATGATTTAATTAAAAAAAAAGAGTGCCAGAGAAGTAAAACTAATAAGAATGTTAAATGCTTTTTATATCTACTAAAATGATATTTGTTATGTGTTATAATAGCTGCATCTCACACAAATTTGATGTCCAGGGCTAATATCAGGGTTGAAAGGATAAACAAAGTCCAACTGTATTTTCCTTGAAACTAGAATTTTTATGTCTCCTCAATCAGCAATGCAGGCTCCAGAGTAACTTGTTCTCAGACATTATGAGATTAACAGATTATCTGTTGTTATACAAACCTGGCTGAGAGAAATAATATTCAGAGAAACAAAGTGACACGCCATTCATCTAATCTCCTAGGACAGTGGTTCTCCACCTTCCTAATGCTGCAACCCTTTAATACAGTTCCTTGTGTTGTGGTGACCCCCAACCATAAAATTATTTTCATTGCTACTTCATAACTGTAATTTTGCTACTGTCATGAATCATAATGTAAATATCTGATACGCAGGATGTATTTAGGCGACCCCTGTGAAAGGGTTGTTCGACCCCCAAAGGAGTTGCAACCCACAGGTTGAGAACTGCTGTCCTAGGGTATTCTAAGTTCTGTCCTTAAATAAGGTCCTTAGGGTACTAATGTATTTATACATCTTGGGACTTTTTTGTTGTTGTTGCAGTTTTTGCTGGAGCCGGGTTTGAACCCGCCACTCTTGGTATATGGGGCCAGCACCCTACTCACTTAGCCACAGGTGCCACCCATCTTGGGACTTTTTATGGACACGAGAATCCCTATTAAGAAGAAAGAATGGGACTCAGTGCCCATTGCACAGTGGTTACGCCACCGGCCACATACACCAAGGGTGGCGGCTTTGAACCCAGCTAACCAACAATAACAACTGCAACAAAAATGAGCTGGGCATTGTGGCGGGCACCACTGGGAGGTTGAGGCAAGAGAATTGCTTAAGCCCAAGAGTTAGAGGTTGCTGTGAGCTGTGATGCCATGGCACTCTACTGAGGGCAACATAGTGAGACACTGTCTCAAAAAAAAAAAAAAGAAGAAGAAGAAGGAGTAGTAATGGGAGGCTCGGTGCCTGTAGCTCAGTGAGTAGGGCACCAGCCACATATACCAAAGCTGGCAAATTCGAGCCCAGCCCGGGCCTGCTAAACAACAATGACAACTGCAACAACAACAAAAGAATAGCTGGGCATTGGGGTGGCCACCTGTAGTTCCAGCTCCTTGGGAGGCTGAGGCAAGAGAATTGCTAAGTCCAAGAGTTTAAGGTTGCTGTGAGCTGTGATGCTATGGTCCTCTATGGAGGGCGACATAGCGAGACTCTGTCTCAAAAAAAAAAAAAAAGTGAGGGCAGCACCTGTGGCTCATCCAGTAGGGCGTGGTCCCCATATACCGAAGGTGGAGGGTTCAAACCCGACCACGGCCGCACTGCAAAAACAGAAAAATAGCCGGACATTGTGGCAGGCGCCTGTAGTCCCAGCTACTCAGGAGGCTGAGGCAAGAGAATCGCCTAAGCCCAGGAGTTGGAGGTTGCTGTGAGCTGTGTGACGCCACCGCATTCTACCGAGGGCAATGACGTGAGACTCTGTCTCACAAAAAAAAAAAAAAAAGAGCAAGTTTGCTGTGCGCTGTGTTATGCAACAGCACACAACCACGGTTGATAAAGTGAGACTCTGTATCTACAAAAAAAAAAAAAAAAAAAAAAATCTGATATCTACTGGTGACAAAGTCATAGTTAACACTTGTTCATTAACAGTGATTTTGTCACCAGTAGTACTATTACTGTCACAGTCCTACTTGTGTATATTTGCAACTGAAGAAAATGT
>CAUYON010088703.1:0-15767 GCA_963573935.1 Arctocebus calabarensis
GGAGGAGCGTGGGTCAATAGAAGGTGGTTAGTAGGGGAACCATACCTATGGAGCATACTGCAAGTACAAGTTGGATCCATTAGGTGTAGAACTCAAGTGTCTTAATGCTGTAATTGGGTAAATGAGGTGAAGGCTATGTTGCTTAGTAGGATGTAGGCACTCCAATTTGTACAAATAATCAACACATTGAATCCCATAATGGCATAAATGTATTTATGATCAATGTACAAATGTCTTAAATGAAAAAAAAAAAAAAAAGAAGGTGATAAATCCTACCAGGACTGGGTCCTTCCATTCCAGGCAGCATGTTTCCTTCTGGTTAGGGTGGGTCCAGGAATGCTGTCCAGGACTAACACCTGGACTCAGGAGCCACAGGATTCTGCTTGGTACTTCATGCTACTGTATGGATGAGCTGATACCTAATTTGCAAAACAAAGCCCTCTGACCTCTTGCCTTTACTTTGCTTAAGGGGAAGGTTCTCCCTGAGCCAAGTTGCCTGTAGCAGAGAGAGGGGAAGTATAAGCACTGTCTTAGTTACAGCTTCTGGTGTCTCACTGGGTTATATACAGCCATATCCACTGGCTCTGAGTCAGCATAGCCATAGGAATTGTCAAGTACTGCAGCCTTTTGGGCCCAACTGCATTACAAATTTACGCCAGGCTCCAAGTTGCTCTTATTCTCTCAGTGATGGGGTGAGACAGACCTCAGGTTTCAGGCTGAAGAAATTCCCGCTGGCTATTGGATCAAAATGCTCCCTACGTGGGCACTGACAGAATTCTGCCCTGTGTTGAGTTCCCCTATGCCAGGGCAGCCCTGAGTTTTAATTCAAAGCCCCATGATCACTTTCCTTTCCTCCCCTGGGAACACGGGTTCTATCTCCAGGACAGGACAGGACAAGTCACATAGGCAGCACAAGATTGTCATTTCTGTCCTTTTCAGAGCTTCTTCCCAAGATATATTGTTTCAGCCAGGTACTAACATTACTAATCTACACTTTGGTTTTTCTGAAGGTACTTTCTGTTTGGTGAGAAGAAAAACTTGGGAAATACACCATGCACCAAAGTGCACAAAAATGTGAAAGTAATTAATGTCATTGAATCACACCTAAAAATACTGAGGATGGCAAATTTTACAGCATAGATTTTAGCACATTTTTTAAACACTTTATTCTGCAAAGTAAACTCTAATCAAAACCATATGTGCTAGAGAGTACATTGGCTTGTAATTATACATCCAAGTACATTGCTTAATAATCTTCTTTACATGGTTTACCACTTCAAAGACTCCTCTTCAGCTACACGGCTACTCTCTCCTTTAACCGTCTTCACCAGCCTTAACATAGGAGGCCCATTCACCCCTAAATTAAGAGTAATTCAGTTCAGCAGTGAATCTTCTCCCTAAAGTATATGTTTAAATTCTTTTGGGTACTACAGGCCCTCTGTGGATTTGAGTCATGTCACCATCATTAGTTGTTTGTAATGATGGTTCTAATTAGTCAACTAGTAGCCATAGCTACTATACAATAGTAAGTACAAAATTATTAAAGAATAACTATTACACATACAGTAAGTATTTCAAACTTGACAGGGCTATCTACACAGGAACTAGTGATAAAGGAAACTATCTTTATCACTGTGCATGTGTGCGAGGGCTGTGAAGAAGTTATCCAGACATTGTTAATACTATCTTTCAATTACATGGCTGGATACTTCCCAGAAGGCCTTTGTACATTCCAATAGCTTTAATTTCCTTAAAAATTTTTTGTTTTATATTTAACCCAAATCTTCTTCTATGCTCAGATGCCCATTCATTCATTCATTAGTAAATTACAAGTATTTCAAATACACATTGTGTCCCCAGTGTGAAACTAAGCATTGAGGGCACAGCAATGGAGTTCAGAAAAGTGCATCCTATCCTCCAAAGGTTGACACATTGAGGCATTTAAGAGGCCTGACCATGCTCATACTTCTCTCAGAAAAAGATGCCATTATTCTCAGGGTTCCAGAGCAAAGTCATTATTCTCTTTGGTAAATAAGGCCATGGTAGCCCATGAGTTATGCGACTCTGAGAGAGAACACAGCCCTGCCACACTTGACAGTTCCCTGCTCTCCTCTCAGCCTCTTACTTCTGAAATGCCTTCCTTGTTCTCTAATGTATTCCTAATGGACTTTTTAACCTGGCCTTTTAAGTTTTCTGAAGAAGGCAGCAGCCTGCAAGATTGTCTCCAATCCTTCTGGGCATTACCAACAAATGTATGATGTTATCTTCTTCTTAATCCCTCTTACTGATTGATTTTCCTGCCCAATTTTCATTGAAATAAAAAGAATTAATGATTCAAAATCCAAATTTCTTATTTATGATTGTTGTCCAAGTGACAGTGTAGAAAATGAAGACTTTTATTTTCCTCTCAGCCTCTGTTTCCCTAAGAATTATGTTCTGTGATTAGGGCATGGCTGCAGGTGGAAAGCTTGGTGCTCAAGAAGAAAGTTCTCCTACTTAAAAAGTATCTTCCAAATCTCAGGTTTGGGGGAAAATAATGTCCTTAGAGACAGATATATTACACAATGAAATCTAAGAACTTGAGTTCAGAAAACCCCTGGTGGTAGCATTTGTGCATGCCATAGTGATGAGTTGATCTTGGGTTCTAGAAGAGAAAACTGTGGCCTGGGCTCTTGATCACTGATAATTGATTATTTACTTCTTGCCCCATCAGTGTAGAGTCTATAACTATGTCCCACTAGGTTCAGATGGGCCAGTGACAACTTCAGTGTTAGCTACAAAGTGGAATTTATATCAAAAAGTATTCATTTTTAGAATAGAAATTTCTTCAGTTGTAGGTGAAGTCTATATACATCAAAATTTTATATAGCTACTCCTAGCTGTGGCTTTCAGTGAAGACTCTAGGACTACAAAGCCAACAAGTTTCATATGCTCATCAAGAAAAAGAGAGGTTATGGGATAGCCATAGCCCAAATATTTTGCCATTTCTTCTCAGGAACCTGTTTTCATAATGAAGTGGTAATACTAACTTTACCGACACTATCAATAGAATATAGTCATTGTGTTCCAGGAAACCTGAGAAGTTTATGTCTCTACACAGTGACCATAGTAACAGTGAGCACATACTCCTCTTACCTATGTGGGAAGTACCAGGAATTCAAGGAGATGGCTATGATGCTCCTTCTGTATGACCGTGTGTTATGTATTGGGCAGCAGCACTGTCAATGTACCAATATAGATGGAATATGGTGCTGTTCTCTTGGAGCCACAGTAGAGTGTGAAAGAGAAGATCTCCTTACACTCGCCTGTTGTGTGGGTCCAACTGTTCTGAATTGTCCAGGGTGCCTAGGATGCAGATGCAGAGATGGAGAGCAGAGAGATAAGATCACATTTGGAAGGTGACATCAAGTAAGACTTTTTCAAATACTTAAAATTGCGAATCAAAACTCTGCAAATTATCTAGCATGTATCTTCTATCAATTCTGCCAGGCAGAGAGTTTTTTGAAGTAGGCAAGAAATGATAAATAGGATCTCAGAGGTTGAAATGGAAGTGGAGGCAATCCACCATGGCATTGTTAATAATAGCATAGAGGTGCTTTAAGAAATAGTGATCAGCATTTCTCTGATCATTAAGGATGGTGAGCATTTCTTCATGTGTCTGTAGGCCATGCGCCTGTCGTCTTTAGAGAAGTTTCTCTTCAAGTCCTTTTCCCACCCTGAGATGGGATCACTTGGACCAATATTTTAAATAAAACATATTGGGTTAAATATATTATAAAAATTATCTTGTTTCTTTCTGCTTTTGGGGGGTTACTTTGGCACTCTTGGTAGAGTGCTGTGGCATCATAGCTTACAGCAACCTCAAACTCTTGGACTCAAGGGATCCTCTTTCCTCCTGGGTAGCTAGGACTACAGGATTCCACCAAAAATACTCAGCTATTTTTAGAGGTGGGGATTTCGCTCTTGTTTAGGCTGGTCTTGGATACCTGAGCTCAAGCAATCCACCTGCCTCAGCCTCCCAGAGTGCTAAAATTATAGGTATCAGCCACTGTGCCTGGCCTCTTTCTGCTTTTTAAGTATTACTACTAGAAAATTTAAAATTATATATGTGGCTTGCATTATATGATAGAACCTAAGTTGGCCACCTAAGGGATTATAACAAACTGGTCAACATATGGAGGTGATCTACATAAGAAAATAGGTCTACTGTACATGTGGTGCATATCTGGTCTATAAAAATTAGGTCAACCTAAGGAGGTGGTCAACTATGGTTTTAGAACTTACATCTAAACACTATTAGCAAACATTATGCCAAAAATACTTAACTATAGCAAAACTGTATGATTGTAACGTGTCTCAGAAATATTAATTCTGATTATCCAAACTTTATAAGCAACTGATAAACTATTTCATTATTCAAAGAGTTTATAGTATTTTTCCTTGAAATTTATATTTATTTTATTTCCCTTTTTTATTATAATAGAATTAGAGGGTACAAGTTGAATTTTGTTACATGTATGGAGTATAGTGGTGAAGTATGAGCTTTTATACCCATCACCTGAATAGTGAACATTGTTCTCCATATGTAATTTTTGGTCTCTTAAGTCCCCCCCATTTTCCCACCGTGAGTCTCCAATGTCCTTAGGGTAGCCATATGCAGAAAGATGAAATGATCCATATCTCACCCTAAATAAAAATTAACTCAAGGTTCAGCACCTGTAGGTCAGTGGTTAGGGCACCAGCCACATACAGAAAGGCTGGCAGGTTCAAACCCGGCCCGGGCCAACTAAACAACAAAGACAACTGCCACAACAACAAATATAGTTGGGCGTTGTGGCAGGTGTCTGTAGTCCCAGCTACTTGGGAGGCTGAGGCAAGAGAATCACTTAAGCCCAAGAGTTTGAGGTTGCTGTGAGCTGTGATGTCATAGCTCTACTGAAGGTGACATAGTGAGACTCTGTCTCAAAAAAAGTTAATCATGATAGATGAAAGACTTAAATGTAAGACCTGAAATCATATAAATCCTAGAAGATAACTTTAGAGAAACTCTTCTGGACTCTGGCTATGCCATATGTCCTTCTATAGCCATAGTTTAGTTCCACTTGTAATTGAGAATATGAGGCATTTATTTTTCTGTTCCTGAGTTATTCACTTAGAACAATGGCTTCCACTTCCATCCAAGTTGCTGCAAAAGATATTATTTCATTCTTTCTTATCACTGATCTATAGGTTTTGGTATGTTGTGTTTCCATTTTTATTCATTTAAAAATTTTTTTATATTTTCATCTGTATTTCTTCATTAACCCAGTGATCATTTAGGGGCATGTTGTTTAATTTCTTAAGTTCTTCTTTGTATTGATTTTCAGTTTTATTCCACTGTGGTCTGAGAAGATACTTAATATGATTTTGATTTTTAAAAATTTTTTGACTTGTTTTGTGTTATAAGGTGGTCTATTCTGGAGGATGTGCTGATGAAAAGAACGCATATTCTGTAGTTCCTGGGTAGAATGCTCAGCAAAGGTCTGTTAAATATGTTTGATCTAAAGCCCAATTTAATTTCCGTGTTTCTTTGTTGATTTTTTTTTTTTTGTCTCTATGATCTATCTAGTGCTAGAGATGGGGTGTTGAAGTCAACCACTATTATTGTTTTGTGATTTCTTGCTTTTGGTGTAGCAATATTTATTTTGTGATACTAGGTGCTCTAATGTTAGGTGCATATAGATTTAGAATTTTTATATCCTCTTGCTGAATTGATCCCTTTATCAGTATATGATGACCTTCTCTGTCCTCCTTTTTTAAAAAAAATTGTTTTTGATTTGTCTGTTTTATCTTATACAAGTATAAGTACTCTTGCTTGCTTTGGTTTCTGTTCATGTAGAATCTGTTATGGCTTCAGGTACAGTTATTAGTTAAGGCCATGGTGAAATTTTGCTGGAAGCATAAATGCCTGCTGGGCCCCTCTTTAGACCCCAGGAATGGCAGCAGTGCACTGTATATGCCTGATTTTAGACCCCAGGATAGTTTATGCTGCCAGCAGTGTTACTGTATCCTGGAGGGCCAATTATTGGGCCTTCAGGTGACTTACTGAAAAGCTAGTAGTTGGAGAAGATGGCTGGTTTGGGTGGATGGGTTGTTGGGCCCTTGAGCAGCTGGTATTATGTGAGAGGTGGCAATAATGGTGGTGGAACTAGTCACTGGGACCTAAGTGTTTTATATTGGTGTTACTGATAGCTTCCATGGACTGGGTAGGCTAGTCCCTAGACCCACAAAAATAGGTATTTAGGTATTTTCCTAAGTGTGCTTGGGAGAGCTTGGTTTTCTCTGTCCCATCCCAGCTGGGTGGTAACTGCAGCCACATCGCCTTGAACTCAGCCCAAGGTTGGTGTGGAGTCTAGCATTAAACCATCAAAATGGCTATGGGCTTGCAATCAAAAAGGGTGGAGCCCCTTTCAAGTGAGCAGCATGAGCAAGAAACTGTGTATATGCAGTCTACTCATGTGTCAGTGTCAGAGGAGACTGTAGGAAGGTGGTGGGAATTGGCCTAACTATATATAGGAGAGCTTAAGCTTCCCTGTCCTACCTCAGCTGGGTAGTAGCTGCAGATGCCTCAGCCTAGCTTTAAAATCCCAAAATAGTGCCTGGGGCCTGTGACCAGAGAAGGAGGCCCCTTCCCAGGCAAGCTGCATTAGCAGGAAAACTATGGGGAGTGCAAGTCCACTCTAAGACTTGTCACAGCAGCTTATTGCAGGGTGATGGGTATTGTTTTACATATGTGTTAGAAAGCTTGTTTTTCCTGTCATACTCCATTCAGGCAGAGGTAATATCCTTGTCAATTCAAATTCTGCCCAAGTGTGGGGTACAACCCAGTGTTAAACTCTCAAAATGGGATCTTGCTCCTGTGCCTAGAGATGCTGAGCCCCCATCTAGGCAAGCCATTTGGGCAAAAAATTGGGAAATGCTTTCTGTTCTTGTCTCAGTCTCAACAGTAGCTCACAGCTGGGTGGTGGGGACATTCCTAGGGGTCAGTGGAAGTGCCTGGGCTCCTCTATTCCTCCAGGAGACATGCAGTTTCTGTAGGTATGGCCTCATTTCCCTGGCATCTAAGGTCTCAGGAAGGTGCCCAGCTCAAGCTGCTATGGCTCCTGATTGTAAGAATATAGAGCCTAAGGAATTTTTAAGCCAAGATTGTAAGAATATAGAGCTCTAGGGATTTCTCTTTTAGTGTTTTCCTTGTCCAGCAGCCTCTCCCTAGCTCTTAGCTAGTCCCTGGCCAGACAAGATGCCTTTAACCACTTTAAGTGCTTCTCATTACTTGTCTGATGAATCCTAGCATTCTCTCCTAGACAATCTATTCAAAATATAAAAGTCTGCTTACTATTCTGGTTCTTCTCTTTAGAAAGCCACATAATGTACCACTTGTATTTAGTCAGCCATCTTGATACTGTCTCTATATTTCTCATTTTAAAAGAGCATTATAGCCTATTGTAATTTCAGAGAGAGTTTTTATACCATTTATCTATCACAGAGTTGCGAGATCTTTAGGCTCCATAGTGTCAAAGAAGTCTATAATTGCAGTTTATAATCTTTAGAAATAAAGATTTATTTTTATGAAAATATAAAAGAAGGGCAATTTATAGTCTTCCTTTTATATATTTTGCCTTTTGTCCTAAAGTTTTAAGCGAACTCTCAAATCATAGTATTCTGTTCACTAGCTTGGCCTAAATGGAATTTCACAAAGGTTTTTCTATACCTGTCTGTATTTCCTATTTTTGTAGATACTACAATTTTTTTTTTGTGCAGAATAATGAAAAATAATTTTGAGAAGTTAAAAAAGAGCCGGGGTAGGGGGTACTTTAAATTCCAGCCTAGGCATTTGCTTTCTTTTGTTTGCTGTACTTGCAGGGATATGTTTGTTATTAAAAATTGGAGTGAAATAATCGGTTACACTTTGATAAGATTGATATGGTACAGAAAAAACATGCAGGCAACACTAGTGATAGAGGTTAGATAGGTGCTTCTAAATAGAAAAACTCAAGGACAGCTCATACTCAAAAGTTCTTTTTCTCTCTTATATCTGGACCACTAATGTTTCCTATCTCAGGGCTTGGTAATACCACCCCATCTTGTACAAGCCAGAAATCTGAGTCCCTCTACAATACTTCCTATAGGCTAATCAGTCATGAACTTTTATTGATTTTCCTCCTAAGTATCCTTTACAGCTATCATTTCTCATCTAAGCTCTGGAGGTGACCCTTTAATCTCACGTATTTTACTCTTCTCTCCCTTTTAGCCATTCTCCACATAATCTATGGAAGTCTGTTACGTCAAATAATTTAGCTGAACTGGGCTGTAACACATGTAGAAAGGAGAGGAATAGAATTGCAGCCACAAATATGCAATGCCTATGATGTTTGGACTAGACAACCATAAGCTTTTTATTTTTTGAAATAGGAAATAAAAGAAAATTTTGTCAAAACATATTTTTCTTCGATTAAAAATAAATGCGATTATTTTGATTTAAAAAGCTTTGAGAAATGCTGAAAGAGAATGGATAATTCTATGGAAAACAGTATGGAGAATCCACAAAGAACTAAAAGTAGAAGAACTGCTGTTTCACCTGGCAACCCTTCTACTAAGTGTCATTTTATAAAAAAAAAAAAACAACAACCTGATTATCTATTGCTTTTTGAGTAAATT
Organism: Arctocebus calabarensis; assembly: GCA_963573935.1. NCBI lineage: Eukaryota > Metazoa > Chordata > Mammalia > Primates > Lorisidae > Arctocebus > Arctocebus calabarensis. Next base: position 8,698 of record CAUYON010088703.1, read on the forward strand.
TAACAAGTCTTCAATAATAAGACAAAATATTTGTTTCATCTGAGGTCTCAAATAAATTGGCTTAAATTGTTCAAAAATATTCCTTTATCATGATCTTAATATCTGTGGTGAAATTACATTTCTCTTTCTTGATACTGGTCATGTATATCTTTTTCCTTTCTTACATGTGACTAATCTGGCTTTCCTTTTTTGATCTCAAATAATCATCTTTTGCTTCCATTGATTTTTTTCTATTGGTTTTCTTTTTTTGATATTTGATTTTTTTCCTGATCTGTATTACTTCCTTTCTTATTCTTTTATTTTATTTTAATTTATTTTTTTAAGTCAGAGTCTTACTGTGTTGCCCTCCATCGAGTGCTGTTGTATCACAGCTTGTAGCAACTTCAAACTCTTGGGCTTAAGCTGTTCTCTTGCCTCAGCCTCCCAAGTAGCTGGGACTACAGGTGTCCATCACAACACCTGGTGATTTTTTGGTTGCAGCTGTCATTGTTGTTTAGCATGCCCAGGCCAGGCTTGAACCTGCCGGCACCCTACCCACTGAGCCAAGGGCGCTGTCTTCCTTTCTTATTCTTACTTAGGATTTAAGTTGCTCCTCTTTCTAGGAAGGATATAGCTGAGATCCTTGATTTGAAATCTTTTTCTTTCTCACATATGTATTTAACACTACAAATTTCCTCCTATGTACTGTCTTAACTGTATCCCGTAGATTTAAAAAATTTGTGTATTATTTTAATTCATTTCAAAAGACTTTTAAAATTTCATTTGCTTTTTCCTTTGGCCTGTGGGTTACTTAGATATGTGTTAGTTTTCTAATATTTCCAACTTTCCAGATACAATTTTGTTATTGATGCTAATTCAATTCCATTATGACCAGAGAAAATGCTTTGTATGGTTTGAATCCTTTTATGTTTATTAAGATATCTAGTGCAGAGTCTGGTCCATCTTGCTAACTGTACCATGTATGCTTAAAAGGAATATATACTCTGGGCAGTGCCTGTGGCAGAGTAGGGCACCGGCCCCACGTACTGGAGGAGGTGAGTTCAAACCTGACCTGGGCTAAAAGCTGAAAAAAAAAGGAATATATATTCTGCTGTTGTTATATCAAGAGTTGTAAACTCATTGGCACAATTTGGTCTGTAGTGTTAAGTCTAAATTTCTGAATTTCAACCAAATTGTTATATCAATTATTGGGAGAGGGTTATTAAAATTCGACCATTATGATTTTGTTTCTCTTTGCAGTTTTATCAGCTTTGGTTCATGTATTTTTAGGCCCTGTTAGAAAATGAATAAACTTTTAGGGCAAGTTGATCCCTGTATCATTAGAACATATTGTCCTTAATCCTTGGTAGTATTTGTCACATATCACTTCTGACACCACTTGTCAGGGCCCAGGACTGGCCAGGTCTCCGGCCCAGCTTAACTAGGTTCCGGACCACTAAGTTACTTTGCTCAGGTACAGTTTCTCTTAAGTGCCTGAGGGCAATCTACTTTAGCTGGAGAGAGAGAGAGAATGTCTTAGAGAGAGTAAAGCAGTCTTCTTAGAAAGATAGACCTTAGTCTTTAGAGGAACTTAGTAATCTTCAGCAGAGAGATGCCGAGCAGGCGTTCTGCAGGTAGGAGAGGAGACAGAGTCAGAGTAAGCGAGTCCATGATAGAATGCGCATGATCACGACTGCCTTCTCCTCCAGCCTAATATAAAGCTGATATGCTTCTCTACACCACAGAGACTGCCAATTCATCCCTGCTCTCATCTCGGGAGCTCTCATGCTTGTTAGGAGAGCTAAATCCCTCTCCATGCCCTTTCACCAAGGTGTTCCATTAGTGAGCGATACAGTATTTCTCATAACTCTCACTCCTCCTAGCGATAGGCTATATGGGCTGCAACAAGTATTATTTGCTGTGAAATCGACTTTGTTTAATACTAATATAACCATTCCAATAGCATTCTTTTGAATAGCTTAGGACAATACAGCTTTTTTCATCTTAACCTATTTGAGTCTAGATTTGATGCAGACTTCTTGTAAGTAGTATATTTGAATTTTTTCATTTAAATAGACAATTATATTCTACAGTTGAAATCCGTCATCTTGCTATTTATTTTCTCTTTCTTCCATCAGTTCTATGTTTCATTATGTCTGCCTTTTTTTAACTAATTGAATTTTTAAAATTCTATTTTATTTTCCTTGGTTTCCTGTTAGCTATAATTCTTTTTTTTTTTTTTTTTTTTAAGTTTTTGGCTGGGGCTGGGTCTGAACCTGGTACCTCTGGTATATGGGGCTAGTGCCCTACTCTTTAAGCAACAGGCGCCTCCCAGCTATAATTCTTTAAAAAATTATGATAATCACTTTAGTATCAGTGTATATAGATACATGTAATTTTATCAGACTATCTTGAGAAAGCACCACAAAATGAGTGGCTTAAAACAACAAATTTATTCCCTCACTTTTCTGGAGATTAGAAGTCTAAAATCAATGGTAACCACTTTTCTACTTTCTGTTTCTATGACTTTTACTACTTAAGATACTTTATGTGAGTGGAATATACCCTAGTTATATATTATATTATAACATATTATATAAATTATAACATAATATGTTTATGTTATAATTTATATAATATAAATTATATTTTGTATTATATTATAACATTATATAAATTAATATATTGTGATGGCTTCTGTGGTGACTTATTTTCCTTGTTCTCCTTAGCCTAATGTCCTCAATGTTGTAGCATGTAGAAATATTTTCTTCTGTTTTTTAAGGCTACATACTATTTCATTGTGAATATACACCACATTTTCTTTTCCTTTCTTTTTTCTTCACTTGATCTTAGCCAAAAGTCCACGAAGTGATATTTCTTTTCTTTTTTCTTCTCGAGACATTATCTTATTCTGTCACTATCTTATCTGTCATTATTTATTCTGCTGGAGTGCAGTAGCATCATCATAGCTCATGGTAGTCTCCAACACCTGGGCTTAAATGATCCTCCTATCTAAGCCTCCTAAGTAGCTTGGATACAGGCCTGGCTAATTTTTTATTTTTTGTGGAGATAGGGTCTTGCTGTTTTGCTTAGGCTGGTTTTGGACTCCTGACCTCAAGCTATTCTCCCACCTTGGTCTCCCAAAATGCTAAGATTATAGGCATGAGCCACCATGCCCAGTAACCACATGAATCTGTTGAAGGACATTTGAATTGCTTCTACTGTTGGCTGCCATAAGTAATGTTGTGACAAAACTGGATCTACAAAGGTATCTTTGGGGTCTTGTTTACATTTTTTTGGATATATGCTCAGAAATAAGATTTCTACATCACATGGTATTTTGGTTTTCAGTGTTTTTAGGAACTACCATATACTAGTTTTCATGATGGCTGTACCATCATTTTGTTGTTTACATTCCACAACAAAAGCTGCAATTTGTGTTCTGTCTAACACTTGTTATTTTCTGGTTTTTTGATAGTGGTCATTTCTTTTTTTCTTTTTTCTTTTTTTTTTTTGAGACAGTCTCACTTTGTCACCCTTGCTAGAGTGCCATGGTGTCACAGCTCACAGCAACCTCAAACTCTTGGGCTTAAGCAATTCTCCTGCTTCAGCCTCCCAATTAGTTGGGACTATAGGTGCCCGCCACAACACTTGGCTATTTTTTGTTGCAGTTGTCATTGTTTAGCTGGCCCATGCCGGGTTCAAACCTGCCAGCATTGGTGTGTATGGCTGGTGTGGTAACTACTGTGCTACAGACCCCGAGCCAGATAGTGACATTCTGATAGGTGTGAGGTGATAGATATATCATTGTGATTTTGATTTTTGATTTGCATTTCCTGAATGGTTAATAATATTTCTTGGTGCTTATTTGGCCATTTTTATATCTTTCTTTCTTTTTGTTGCAGTTTTTGGCTGGGGCTGGGTTTGAAACCATCACCTCCGGCATATAAGGCTGGCACCCTACTCCTTTGAGCGACAGGCACCGCCCTCCATTTTTATACCTTTTTTGGAGAAATATTTATTCAAGTCCTTTGCCTATTATTATTTTGCTGTTGAGTTGTAGAGTCCATTATATAATCTGTATATAGATCACTCATCAAATATATGATTTGGAATTATTTTCTCCCATTCCATAGGTTTTCTTTTCATTCTGTTCATTGTTTCTTTTAATACACAGGAATTTTAAAGTTTTATGTAGTCTCATTTGTTTATTCTTGATTTGCTGCTTGTGCTTTTGATGTTATAGCCAAGAATTCATTGCCAAATCTAGCCTCCTAAAGATTTCCCTGTTTTCTTCTAGTTTTATAGTTTTAGGTCTTTTGTGTTAATATATTATAAGTTGGGCGGCACCTGTGGCTCAAAGGAGTAGGGCACTGGCTCCATATACTGGAGGTGGTGGGTTCAAACTCGGCCCTGGCCAAAAACTGCAAAAAAAGAAAAAAAATATATATAAATTGCTTCTCGGCCTTTTGGCTAAGATCAAGTGTGTGTGTATATATACATACATACATACATATTATAAGTTAACTTTTACCTACTGGATGCCCAATTTCATTCTTTTGCAGGTGAATATTTAGTTTTCCCAACATTGTTTCTTGAAGGGACTGCTTTTTCTCATTTTATATGTTTTGGCACCCTCATTAAAAATCATTTGACCATATATACAAGAATATAGTTCTGGGAACTCTATTGTATTCCCTTGGTCTATGTATGTATCTTAATGCAAATATCACTTCATTATTGTGGATTTTTAGCATGTTTTGATTTTAGGTAGTGTGGAGCCTCCAAATACATTCTTCTTTCTCAAAATTATTTAGAATATTAAAGATCTCTTGAGATATCATATGAATTTTAGGTTTTTTTCCTAATTGTATGAAATTGCCACTGGATTATTGATAGAGATTGCATGAATCTGTAGATATTTTGGGGTAGTACAGACATTTTAATAATATTAATCTTTAATGCATGAGTTAGGGATGTCTTTCCATTTATTTGTATATTCTTTGATTTCTTTTAGCAACATTTTGTAATTTTGAGTATATAAGTCTTTCACCTTCTTGGTTAAGTTTATTCCTAAGTATTTTATCCTGTCTGATGCTATTATAAATGGGATTATTTGTTAGTTTCCTTTTTCAATTGGTCATTGTTAATGTGCAGAAAAAACTTGACTTTATGTGTTGCATCCTGAAACATTGACCAAATTATTTATTAGTTAAAACAGTTACTTGTGTGTATGATGGGTTGTGTGTAATCTTTAGAATTTTCTAAATGTTAGATCATGTCGTCTGTGAAGAGAGATAATTTTACTTTTTCTTTGCCAATTTGGATGTCTTTTTTAAGAATTTAAGATTAATTTGAGGATACACATGATTACGTTACATTGTTTGCATTTGTAAGGTAAAGTCCAAGTTGTAGTTGTGTCCTTCACCCAGGGAGTCTGCTTTATACCTGTGCACTGTTCTTGTCTGCCATATACCTGTGCATTGGGAACTTGCTGAACCCCCTCCCCCCACTTCTTGAATTTAATTGAGTTTTTTTCTTCTGTGAGCAGGTAGTTGTTAATCTACTGGTTTCAACTTAGTGTTGAGTACATGTGATGCTTCTTTTTCCATTCTTGTGATACTTTACTTAGGAGAGTGTTCTCTAAAGCCATCCAGGTTTTTACAAAAGATACATAATCTCTATCTTTTTTATGGCTCCATAGTATTCCAAAGGGGGTACACATACCACAGTTTATTAATCCATTCGTGTGTTGAGGGGTTGTTTCCACATCTTTGCAATTATGAACTGGGCTGCTATAAAGATTTGAGTGCAAATGTCCTTATGAATTTTTTTTTTGGGGGGGTAAATACCTAGTAGTGAGATTACAGGATTAAATGGAAGGTCTACTTTTACATCTTTGAGGATCCTCCATGCTTATTTCCATAAAGGCTGTACTAGTTTACAGTGCTGCCAACAGTGTGAGTGTTCCCTTTTCTGTGCACTCATGCTAGCATCTGCTGTTTTGGGGCTTTGTGATGTGGGCTATTGTCATTAGGGCTAGGTGATATCTCAAAGTGGTTTTGATTTGCATTTCTTGGATAATTAGAGATGATGAGCATGTTTTCATGTGTTTCTTGGCCATTTGTATGTCCTCATAAAAAAATATTATGTGCATGTTTTTAGCCCAGTTTTTAATGGGGTCATTTTCTTTCTTTCTGTTGATTTGCTTGAGTTCTTGGTAGTTCTGGTTATTAGCTCTTCCTTGAATTTGTAGCATGCATATACCTTCTCCCATTCTGAAGGTTGTCTCTTTGCTTTGTTGATTGTGTCTTTATCAAAACATTTTATCTTGCTCAGGTCCCATTTAATTATTTTTGTTGTTGTGTCAATTGCCTTTGGAGTCTTCTTCATAAATTTTTTCTCAAGGCCAATATTGTTAATAGTTTCCCCCAAACTTCTTCTGGAATTTTAATGGTATTGGATCTTAGTTTTATCTAAGTCTTTTATCTATTATGAGTCCATTATTATGAGTGGTGAGAGGTAGGACCAATTTCTGCCCCGGCCAGCGGGGGGGTTCAACAAGGGCCTGAGGGGAAGTCAACCTGGATGAGAGACAAACCAGACACAGAGGAGACCAAGTCTATAATCTGATCAAGGTCTCAAATTTTATTTTTTACAATGCAGCTTATATAGGGTTAAGAAGAAGGAAGCAGCCCTTAGCTGATGTGATCTGGGCTGCTGGGTTGCTAAGATCCCTAACCACTGATTGTTCTCCGGTAAAGGTCATGGGTGGGAAATTTCTAAGAAGAAGTGGAGAGTTAAGCTAAGGAGGATATGTTGCCATGGCAGTTGTCAACCCTTGATGCAGGCTGGGTCAGTTTGACTTTCGGGGAAATGGGGCAGGCTTGAAGGAGTAGAAGTAGAAGTTTAAGATTAGGCCTAGACAAAATGGCAAGACCATTGTCTCTATGGCTCCCGTCAAATTTCAGCCTTTTACATGTGGCTAACCATTTCTCCCAGCACCATTTATTACATAGGGCTTCTTTTCCTCAGTGTATGTTTTGTTGCTTTATCAAAGATTAGATGGCATTTGAAGCTTGTTTTACCTC
>CAUYON010088705.1:0-24599 GCA_963573935.1 Arctocebus calabarensis
CCCCAAAAAAAAAAAATTAAATTAAAATTTCCAAACTATTTTCCAGAGCATTTGTACCATTTTACATTCCCACCAGCAATATAGGAGTGATCCAGTTTCTCTTTACCCTTAACAGAATGTGGTATTTTCTCCTTAAAAAAAATTTTTTTAGGGCTAGGCACTTGTGGCTCAACAGGCTAAGGCGCCAGCCACGTACACCTGAGCTGGCGGGTTGGAATCCAGCCCGGGCCCGCCAAACAACGATGGCTGCAACCAAATAATGGCCAGGTGTTTTTGCGGGCGCCTGTAGTCCCAGCTACCTGGGAGGCAGAGGCTAGAGATTCACTTGAGCCAAGGAATTGGAGGTTGCTGTGAGCTATGATGCTACAGCACTATATCCAGGGTGACAGCTTTAGGCTCTGTCTAAAAAAAAAAAAAAAAAAAAACTAGCTAAAGGGAGATATTTGGAAATGAAATTACCTTTGTCTTTGGGGATAAAGAAAAAGACCCACGTCAGTTTAATAGACATATCAATTGGTACAATTCAGTATAAGAGAGATGTTATCCAATAATTGCTTTTACTTGGATTTCTTCATACTCCCAAAGAAGGGAAAGAACTGGAGCTTAGCTAGTTTGTTTTCCTCTATCCCAAGTCACCTATAAACTCAACTGCAAGGCAATAAACTCCAGGGGCAAGAATGTTTTCCATAGTGTGTACACATTTTTAACAAAGTAAACGTTAATTAAATCTTCAAAATACATTTTAAGATTACCTTTGGGATCCTTCTGGTCATATCCAACTATTACTTCTCAAAATGAGAATGAAATATCAAGTTTAAAAAATATCTTCCCTTGCTTTCATTATAATACTACAGTATGCTGGTTTTCCTTATACTTTTGCCCTCTCCCTTTTATAACTTTCAATAGATGCTTGCCCTATTATTTTCTTTCTTGGCCCTCTGCTTCTTTATTAATACTCTCTCTCTCTCTACATATATATATATATATTTTTTTTTTTGAGACAGAATCTCTTAATGTCACCCTCAGTAGAGTGCCATGGTGTCACAGCTCACAGCAACCTTAAACTCTTGCACTCAAGCAATTCTCTTGCCTCAATTTCCCAAGTAGCTGGAACTACAGGCGCCCACCACAAAGACTGGCTATTTTTTGGTTGTAGTTGGCCCGGACTGGATTCAAACCCACCAGCTCTGGTATATGCAGGTGACACCCTAGCCGCTGAGCTACAGGTGCTGAGCCTATTTATTTATATTTTTTGAGACAGTCTTAAATTCTGTTGCCCTGGCTAGAGTACCATGGCCTTAGCCTAGCTCATAGCAACCTCTAACTCCTGAGTTGAAGGGATCCTCTTGCCTTAACATCCCCAGTAGCTGAGACTACAGGCACCCCACCACAATGCCCACCTAATTTTTCTATTTTTAGTAGAGATGGGGACTCACTTTTGCTCAGGCTGGTCATGAACTCCTGAGCGCAAGCAGCCCTTCAGCTTTGGCCTCCCAGAGTGCTAGGATTATAGGCATTAGCCACTATGCCCAGCCTTAATACTTAATAATCTGTATATATTTTGAGGTTTTAACTCTGACCTCTATTGAGCTGGCTCCCAAATCTCTCCTTTTTCATATGCATTCTGGTCTCATTTCTCCATGCATCCACAAGTCAATTCCCTTTGGATGCCCTACCATCTGCTTCAACGTAATATTCCTAAAACTAAAATAGGTTTTTTTTTGCAGTTTTTGGCTGGGGCTGGGTTTGAACCGGTCCCTTCCAGCATACGGAGCTAGCGCCCTACTCCTTTGAGCCACAGGTGCCACCCCTACATTTTTTTTGAGACAGAGCCTCAAGCTGTCACCTTGGATAGAGTGCTGTGGCATCACAGCTCACAACAACCTCCAATTCCTGGGCTCAAGCGAGTCTCTTGCCTCTGCCTCCCAAGTAGCTGGGACTACAGGCGCTTGCCACAATACCCAGCTATTTGCTCATAGCAACCTCTAACTCCTAGGCTCAAGTGATTCTCTTGCCTTAGCCTCCTGAGTAGCTAGGACCACAGGCGCCAGCCACAACGCCCAGCTATTTTTTTGTTGCAGTTAGCCGAGGGCTGGGTTTGAACCCGCCACCCTCGGTATATGGGGCCAGCACCTTACTGAGCCACAGGCGCTGCCCTTTTTTTTTTTTTTTTTTTTTCTGAGACAGAGTCTATGTCGCCCTCAGTAGAGTGCCAGTGTGTGACAGCTCACAGCAACCTCAAACTCTTGGCCTTAAGAGTTGGGCTGGGCTCGAACCCACCAGCCTCAGTATGTGGCTGGCCCTACTCACTGAGTGTAGGCGCCACCTGTAATTATTTCTTATTGCCCCCACCACAGGTATCTTCCATTCAGCTTGCTAAGCTCATCCATAACCTTCTCTACCAACCTCGAATCTATGTTTTTCACTTTTTCCACAAATGTAGCCAACTTTTTTTTTTTTTTTTTTTGAGACAGAGCCTCAAGCTGTCATCCTGGATAGAGTGCTGTAGCATCACAGCTCACAGCAACCTCCAATTCCTGGGTTCAAGTGAGTCTCTTGCCTCTGCCTCCCAAGTAGTTGGGACTGCAGGCGCCTACCACAATGCCCGGCCATTTCTTGGTTGCAGCCGTCATTGTTGTTTGGCAGGTCCGGGCTGGATTCGAACCTGCCAGCTCAGGTGTACATGGCTGGTGCCTTAGCCCGCTGAGCCACAGGCACCCAGCCTATAGCCAACTTTGGGTGCTTTAGTGTCTGTGGACTACTTCAGGAATCCACTATAGGTATTCCATTTTCTGACTTTCGGACTGATAGAATTTCTTTCCATCACTTCACAAAAACTGTTATGTTCTACTTTCTTAACAACCTTTTTAAATAGTTCCATTCAAGACAAAGATCTGTGACTTCTGGGTGACGCCTGTGGCTCAGCGAGTAGGGCGCCAGCCCCATATACCGAAGGTGGTAGGTTAAAACCCAGCCTTGGCCGAACTGCAAAACAAAAATATAGCCAGGCATTGTGGCGGGCGCCGTAGTCTCAGCTACTCAGGAGGCTGAGGCAAAAGAATCACCTAAGCACAGGAGCTGGAGGTTGCTATGAGCTGTGTGATGCCATGGCCCTCTACCGAGGGCGAAAAAGTGAGATTCTGTCTCTGCAATAAAAAAAAAAATCTGTGACTTATCATATTCTTCTTAAACTCAACTTTCTCAAGAAGGCGTAGAGTACTACACTATACTCTAGCAGAGGTATCCAACCTACATAACCTGTGAGTCACATGCATATTATTTGAGGCCCATTTTGCTTATCTGTGGTGTCAGATAATTGTTTAAAGTATGTACAGACTTTTCTTTCTTTTTGCTTACCAGCTTTCATTAGTGTTTGCATATTTAATGTGTGACCCAAGACAACTCTTATTTTTCCAATGTGTGGCAGAAAAGAAAAAGGTTGGACATCCCTGCTAGATTATATATTTATTTTTTATTATGAAACCCCTTCTCTTATAATAAGAGTTATAACTAGTTCATTTCACCAATAAGTTAATTTTTTGTTATTTAGTACAGACGTTGGAATAGACCTCAGGTGATAAATTTGGTATTCTTCAACTGAATTTAGCCTTCAAATAGCAAGCAATGTTAAAAACTCTTTATATACAAGTCTTACTCATAGAAATAGGTAGGAAGGAAATGGTAATACATCATCCTAAGAAATACCATCTTCAAAGGTAAGTGTTGACAAACGTTCCTGAGATTACGATCAATGCTACCTACATCCATGCTCTCGTCTATTTTTTTTCTTTTTTTGAGACACAGTCTGTGTTGCCCTTGGTAGAGTGCCATAGAGTCACAGCTCACAGCAACCTCAAACTCTTTGGGCTTAAGCAATTCTCTTTCCTCAGCCTTCCAAGTAGCTAGGACTACAGGCGCTTGCCACAGTGCTCAGCAATTTTTTTGTTGCAGTTGTCATTGATGTTTTAGCTGGCCTGGACTGGGTTCAAACCCACCACCCTCGGTGCATGTGGTCAGCACCATAACCACTGTGTTAAGGGTCCTGCCCATGCTCTCATCTTCTTTAAGGAAATTCCATGAACAGAACTCTGAAAACCTTAAGTTTTCTCAAACATTCAAAAAAGACTTGGGGCGGCGCCTGTGGCTCAGCGAGTAGGGCACGGGCCCCATATACTGAGGGTGGCGGGTTCAAACCTGGCCCCAGCCTAACTGCAAAACAACAACAAAAAAATAGCTGGGCTTTGTGGCGGGCACCTGTAGTCTCAGCTACTCAGGAGGCTGAGGCAAGAGAATCGCCTAAGCCCAGGATTTGGAGGTTGCTGTGAGCTGTGTGACACCACGGCACTCTACCAAGGGCGATAAAGTGAGACTCTGTCTCTACAAAAAAAAAAAAAAGCCTGAATAAGATAATCCTTATCACACATGCAACACTTTAAAACATTTAATTATAAATTCAATCTTGGTTATTTACCTTCTCTCAGCTGCAGTAGGCAGCTTGTAAGATCACTTTCTCCCTCTAACAATCTCATTTCCATAAGTGGTAAAACAATTACCATGCAGAAGAAATCACAAGTTTCAAATACAAACACACAAACAAAAAAACCCACCACACCAAAGGCTAGAATTTTAAGTTTATTGTATACACACATACTTCACAGGGGTTTTTTTTTTTAATTCTGTATAATACACAAGACAATATAAACTAGCTACCATCTGCTAGCTACGCGAGGACATTAACACAGCCCATGATTTCTGCCCTAAAACAGGCAACTGTGCTACTCTAACTCTCTGAGAGAGATTTTCCCAGCTCATGTCATGACGCCCTGGCCAGGTGTTTCCTCTTCCGTAACTTCCACTTCTGGAACTAGGCCCAAGAGCCCAAGCTTTATCTTGTTTGCTTCTTTTTTAGATTCAGCTCAAAGAGGGGATACTCTGAGGCTTCACTTTTTCATCTTCATATCTGCTTCAATGGCACAGCGGCGTCCCCTGGTTCCCCCATCCTAGATGACAGGCAGAGAAAGAGCATGAGTTGAGCAGGTTAGGAAGTAAGAGAGTGGATGCAACAGGAATGCTTGGGATTTGGTTTCTTGGGGGAGAGGGAAGAGAAGCAGCAGAAAAATCCAGAGGGATGAGGGGTATAATTCTGTCTTCCCACAGAGTAAAGAACACCTTGTAGTTTGTGACAGGAAATGTTGGACAGAGTATCTTGCTCATGCCCACCACAGAGGTTCCTGGAATTTACCTGGGATCCCACAGAATGACTATTAGTCATCCCACCCAGGCCCAAATCATGTGCAAAGTAGGAAGAGTAAAAGAAAAGGAGGGAAAATCAGAAAAGGGTAGTGGATGATGAGGTGCTTGGCTAACATACCTGTCCAGCTGTTGGTCCCTATAAGAAAGGCCTTTCCTGCAGACTGACCCTGGCACTAGTTCCCTAGCACCTCCTGACAGTTGTTTTCCATGAGATCAGGACAATCAGAAGGCTTCTTTCCATTTGCTGCTCTCTCCCTGTAGCCCAGCTCCTTCCTCTTGTGCAATACTTTGCTGTCTTCAATAGATAAAAGATCCTATTGACCAGCCTTGCAATAGCCAGCCAACGGCTTGGGAATCCAGCGTCACTGTTGCAGGCCAATAAGCAAGAACGGAGATTATAGTGTTTTGTCTGTGGTATAGGCTGAGAGGCCTGCAGGCAAGATGAACTAATGAAATTTTTGCTGGACCAGGCCATTTTTACATTTCTAATATGCAAGGACTTTAAAATTTTTAGAGCTCATGAACATAAGTTGCCCATGAAGCAACACTAAGAATAAAAATAACCACCTTGCATTTGTATAACACTTTAGTTCCTCCCCCCCAATCCAGTTCCATACCTATTATCTCATTTTATCCTCACAACATCCCTGTGAGGTAGGCTGGACAGGTACCTCATTATATTAGCTCCATTATACAGATGAGGAAAACAAACTCCCAAGAGATTATCCAATGATCATAAGATGATGTAGTTTTCTAGCCCGATGCCCCTTCCATTACATCATGCCTCACTATCCCATCATAACAGAGTCAGCCATTTAATTCACGGAGGAAAAGAATAAAAGTCATTAAGCCAGCTCTACTAAACTTGTCCTATAATTCTGTCAGCCACTACTGTATCCAGTGGTCATTTTTACGGAGATCTTTTAGCTTCAATCTTTTAATCTTCCAACTTAATTTTAGGAGATGTGCTGAGGACTTCCAATATGAGGAACACTGTTAAAAAGTCAGCTAGCAGCTGTTGCTCTGAGCAATCTTCTATTTATAAGAAAATAATTTTAAAAGGTGGAGCCAAGAAATGAGGAGCAGGTGCATTCTAGGTCCTTTACTCCCAAGAATACCTCATTTCAGCCCAGTGATTTCATAAATAATCCCTACCCAGCTCCTACACACACACACACATGCAGAAAGACAAGAATGCAGAAGAAAAGACAATTCTTATTCAATGACCTGAATAAAAAGAAGTTCAAGACATTGCCACAGTCTGCACATTGGATTTCCCTCTGCCACCCACCCACAGCAGGAGCTGAGAATCATTGTGGCAATACCACCCCTTGCAGCCATTCAATACTTACAAAGAGAGAGAGAAGGAAGGCAGGAGAGCCCATGGGGACACTATCCTGTTAGAGGACAAACAAACACTGATCAGGTTCCACGGAAACTCTCAGCCACAAGCACCCCAAAACCTCAGGACACAGACACAAGCACCATACATACACACAAAGACAAAATTTTAAAACTCAAGAACAAGAGGAAAGAGATCTAAAAGCAACCTAACCATTATCGTCTGAAACAGGAAATGATGGTCCCGAATTGCTGCAAGCTAAATCATTTCTCCCACCTTAAGAGCACTCTCTCAGAGGAATTAATAATTTACATTCAGCTCACAATTTCTCCCATTTGACTGGGCCTCTTTCGCATAGCAGGTTTCTTCAATGTTTACAGAGAAGCTAACAACTACCACTCTAAGATCTATGTGTTTGTATACCATTGGAATGTAGAAGCTTAGCAATAACAACATAAGATTCATTGGATGCTTCAGGCTTTTAACTGGAACACTGGCATATAAGCTCTTTCCTGGTTTCCTCACCTTCTCTGAAGCATCCTGTTTGCGGGTAGAATCTCTCCCTCGAAGACTTTTAGCACTGATACCAGACTCAGATGTTTGCATTATCAATTGTGTGGCCAAGAATTGCTGTAGGGAGAAGGAACAGGGTTGGCCATAGAGACCTGATCCAGTAGAGAAGAATTAAGGCACTTCAGGCTTTATAAATAGAACTTTGTATACTACCCTTCTATGCAAGTTTTTTTTTTTCTTTGAGACAAGAGCTTCAAGCTGTCACCCTGGATAGAGTGCTGTGGCATCACAGCTCACAGCAACCTCCAATTCCTGGGCTCAAGCAAGTCTCTTGCCTCCGCCTCCCAAGGAGCTGGGACTACAGGCGCCCGCCACAACGCCCAGCTATTTTTGTTTGGGTTGCAGCCATCATTGTTGGTTGGTGGGCCCAGGCTGGATTCGAACCCGCCAGCTCAGGTGTACGTGCCTGGTGCCTTAGCCCGCTGAGCCATAGGCGCCGAGCCTATGCAAGTGTTTTTTGAATGATTAGAAGCTTAGCATGTTAGGTTTTTTTTTTTTTTTTAGAGGCAAAGTCTCACTTTGTTGCCCTTGGTAGAGTGCTGTGGCTTCACAGCTCACAGCAACCTGCAGCTCTTGGGCTTAGGCAATTCTCTTGCCTCAGCCTTCTGAGTAGCTGGGACCACAGGCACCCACCACAAGGCCTTGCAATTTCTTGTTGCAGTTTGGCTGGGGCCAGGTTTGAACCCGCCACTCTATATGGGGCTGGCACCCTACTCACTGAGCCACAGGTGCTGCCCAACACATTAGGTTTTAATTCTAGTTGTAATAGGTGCATAGGAAAGATTTTGAAAATAACAAATAGTCCTAATGTTTTTTTTTTCCTACAATAAAGGCTATAATACAGGATCAAAATCTCTATCATCTAAGAATAAGAAAAAGGATAAAACTGTGATGAACGAAGACATTCAGAAATTTCAGTAATTTGGCAGATTCAAATTATTTAGGTCATTAAATATGAAATGTCCGATTCCAAGTCAAAAATTTAGTTTATTTTATCTCAAACAAGAAGCAGTACAATTAACCACAGTATGCACCTAAAGTATTGACACAGTTTTGCCATCTCAATGGTAGTTTATTTATGCCAGCAGTGAAAAAGCCTAAAGAGCGAGTGGTGATGAAATTGCAAAAGCATTTCCATAGCTTGTTGAGAACTGAGTATTTTTCCTTGCAAGAAGTAGTTCAAAGCCTGGAAGTGGTAGTCAGTTGGTACATGGTCTGGTGAATACGATGGATGACAGCAAGTTTCCGAGTCCAGTTTCTATACTTTGAGCAGTGGTGTCTATGCAACATGTGGTTGAGCACTGTCTTGCAAGAGTATTGGTCTGTCTCTATCAGCCAATCTTGCCTGCTTAACTGCAAGCATCCTCATCATGTTGTCCCGTTGGATGCAATACACATCTACTGTAATTGAGTGACCAGGTTTCATTAAGCTGTAATGGATAATACCAAAACTAGACCACCAAACAGACACCATTAGCCTTTTTTTGATGAATATTTGGTTTGGGACTATGTTTCAGCACTTCATCTCTATCAAACCATTATGATGAATGCTTGCAATTGTCAAAAGGAATGTTACGTGTTCTTCATCACAACATGATGTAGAAATAGTTCAAATTTATGACATGACAGCTAAGAAAGGGAAGCTTTGAGATGATTTTTCTTCTCACGCTAATTCACATAGAGCCCATCTATCCAGCTTCTTTCCTTTGTCAATTTGTCTCAAGTGGTCCAAAATTTTTGCAATTGTAATATCAAACCTTGCTGCTAATTCACCCGTGGTTTGAGATGCATTTGCTTCCACTATACTTTTCAGCTCATCATTCTCCACCTTGGTCTCAAGTAGCCCATGTAGCTCATTTTCAAGATTAAAATCACCAGAAAGGAAGTTCTCAAACCACTGACATACTATGCAGTCATTAGCCACGTCCTTCCCAAATACTTTGTTGATATTTTGAGCTGTCTGTGTTGCAATGGTTCCATGAAATATTCGAAAATATTCTAAAATAACACGAATTTTTGACTTATCCATCGTTTCACAATAATTGCTCTAAAAAAAATTTGAAAGATAATCACAAAGCAAAATGTGTGTTTGAAAGAATGAGGATGTAGCTTCACAATAAAAATAAGATGTGTCAAAGTAAATGTCAGAGATAACGGTCAAACTTAGTTAGTACTTAAGGAAATCGGACATTTCACACTTAATAACATTCCCTCAAGTTCAACATCTCAAAGGGTACCCAGTAATGCAAGTACAGGAGAGAAGTAGGTTATCTGTAATAAAAAGGCAGAAACTTTTTTTTTTTTTTGAGACAGAGCCTCAAGCTGTTGCCTTGGGTAGAGTGCTGTGCCATCACAGCTCACAGCAACCTCCAACTCCTGTGCTCAAGAGATTCTCCTGCCTCCGCCTCTCAAGTTGCTGGGACTATAGGCATCTGCCACAATGCCCAGCTATTTTTTGGTTGCAGCTGTCATTGTTGTTTGGTGGGCCCAGGCTGGATTCGAACCCACCAGCTCAGGTGTATGTGGTTGGGGCCTTAGCCACGTGAGCCACAGGCACTGAGCTGGCAGAAACTCTTACTTGTTAACTATATACTCTGTACCAGGTACTTCACATAATTCAAACATATACCTTCACTATTTAAAAAAAATTTTTTTTTGGCTCCGCGCCTGTGGCTCAAAAAAAAGGCCGGGCGTTGTGGTGGGCGCCTGTAGTCCCAGCTACCTGGGAGGCAGAGGCAGGAGACTCACTTAAGCCCAGGAATTGGAGGTTGCTGTGAGCTGTGATGCCACAGCACTCTATCCAGGGTGACAACTTGAGGCTCTGTCTCAAAAAAAAAAAAAAAAGTGTTTTTTGACACAGTCTCTCTTTGCCACTCTTGTAGAGTTCTGTGGCTTTTACAACAACCTCAAACACTTGGGCTCAAGCGATTCTCTTGCCTCAGCCTCCTGAGTAGCTGGGACAACAAGGCACCTACCACAATGCCCAGCTAATTTTAGAAATGGGGTCTTGCTCTGGCTCAGGCTGGTCTTGAACTTGTAAGCTCAAGTAATCCACCTGACTTGGCCTTCTGGAGTGTTAGGATTATAGGCATGAGCCACAGCACCTGGCTCCATTTAAAAAATATTGTAATGAAAAACTTCAAGAAACTGGGCCAGGCACAGTGGTCACACCTGGAATCCTAGCACTCTGGGAGGCTGAAGAGGGTGGATTGCCTGAGCTCAGGAGTTCGATACCAGCCTGAACCAGAGTGAGACCTCACCTCTAAAAACAGCTGGGCATTGTGGCAGGCCCGTGTAGTCAGAGCTACTCAGGAGGCTGAGGCAAGAGGATTGCTTGAGCCCAAGAATTTGAGGTTGCTGTGAGCTGTGACCCCACGGCACTCTACTGAGGGCAACAAAGTGAGACTCTGTCTCAAAAAAATAAAAATAAAAAAACTTCAAGAAACTGGGGCAGTGCCTGTGGCTCATCGAGTAGGGTGCCGGCCCCATATACCAAAGGTGGCAGGTTCAAACCTGGCCTCAGCCTAACTGCAAAACAGAAAAATAGCTGGGCGTTGTGGCGGGCGCCTGTAGTCCCAGCTACTCGGGAGGCTGAGGCAAAAGAATCATCTAAGCCCAGGAACTGGAGGTTGCTGTGAGCTGTGTGATGCCAAAGCACCCTATCGAGGGTGATAAAGTGAGACTCTGTCTCTACCAAAAACAAAAAAAAAACAAAAAAAACTTCAAGACTGAAGTTATTTGCCCAAGTTAGAATAGTCTATCATAATTCTTTTAACAAATCAGAGAAAATAAAAATAAATTTAATAAGAAAATTATGTTTTGAACTGTTTTCCTGAAATATGAATCTTTCTCTTGAGTTTGCTTCATCTTTGCTAAAACCCAAAGGATTGTCAAAGTACCTGGATCTGCTCCAAGACATCTCGTTGCATCTCTACTGCCATATGATAAACATCATGGTCTGAGCTATTATACATTACAGCATTCTGAAACATCAGCATAATGTCACGCTGAAATTCAGCTGTGCTACGGATCAGTCCATTTTCAATGTTTTTCTTAATAGTTGACAAATCCATAGGCCTAAAAAAAAAGAACAGGGCTAAGTGATGGTGGAGACAGGACTTAAGACTCACTTAAATCCCTGAATCCATGATCACCATGTAGATTTTCTCACATACACCTTCACTCTCACCTGCCAGGGCTCAAATGCCAACCTTTACCCCAAAACATGCATTTAACCCAAAAAAACAAAGTGGGTCTATATAATTTGATATAGGTAATAAGGGGATTAATTCAATTATACTATCAATGGTGACCTGGCCATAGTAATGGTCAGTTTAGAACTTGGTCGCCCTTACATCAAAAATGTTTACAATCGGGGCAGCACCTGTGGCTCAGCAGGTAAGGCGCCGGCCCCATATACCAAAGGTGGCAGATTCAAACCTGGCCTTGGCTGAACTGCCAAACAAAAAAATAGCCGGGCGTTGTGGTGGGAGCCTATAGTCCCAGCTACTGGGGAGGCTGAGGCAAGAGAATCGCCTAAGCCCAGGAGTTGGAGATTGCTGTGAGCTGTGTGACGCCACGGCACTCTACAGAGGGTGATAAAGTGAGACTCTGTCTCTACCAAAAAAAAAAAAAAATTTACGATCTAATGTAAAACTTCACTAAGATTAGACAACTTAAAATTTAGGCAAATTAGCCTGCTGGATAGACCATGGCTTACCTCTGAACAATGCTGTGGTAGCCAGGTGCTATGTCATCTGTAACAGGCTGCAGAAAGACATTGGCATACCTATCCAAAAAGAATAAGGCAAAATCACTGATTCATTCTCCAGAAGCACAGGGGAAGAAACTTACTCTAAGTAACTAAAGGTAGCCAACACCAGCAGTCTCGTAGACTCTTAGTCAGACTTTATTCTAATTACCAACCAAGAAGAGGAGCCGGACAAAATGAACCTACAGATTAGGAAAACCCACTCACCTATGATTAGCTGCAGCTCTCCATACAAGCATGATGGCTTTCTTCCAGATTTTTTGTGCTTGAATAGCTTCTTGATCCTCACTACAGACAGAACTGAAATAAAGATTAAGTAATTTCACTAGACACAAGTTAAAAAACAAAGCCCTGGCTCGGCGCCTGTCGCTCAAGCATCCAAGGCGCCAGCCACATACACCAGAGCTGGTGGGACCTGCCAGGACCTGCCAAATAACAATGACAACTACAACCAAAAAATAGCCAAGCATTGTGGTGGGTGACTGTAGTCCCAGCTACTTGGGAAGCTGAGGCAAGAGAATCGCTTAATCCCAGGAGCTGGAGGTTGCTGTGAGCTGTGACGCCATGGTACTCTACCCAGGGTGACAGCTTAAGGCTCTGTCTCAAAAAAAAAATAACAATAAAAATTTTAAAAGTCCTAATTCTTTCTTGTCAAATATTTGTTCCAGGCCAAAAAAGAGAATATGAGAAAATAAGATCAAAGAAAAGATCCTCTCCTGCTTCTCAACTTTACTGCCTTGGCCTCAAAGAAAGAATTTCAGATACTCACAACTGTGAAGAAGCAGGGCTACTGGGGATGGAGTCTGCCAGTGTGTGTGACTGTAGCGTAGCGTTATGTATGCTAAAACCATCATCACTCTCGCTCACAGGGGGCTCATTATCCATTTCTGACAAATAGCCTTCTCCTTGATCTTCTTCCTTAGGCTCCTCCAAGCTGGCCACTTCACTGACACCATCTTCTTCCTCATCCTCACCTGGGGCATCCTTAGACACAGTATGCGCCAGTCAATAAATGCAAGCGAAGTTATCCAGTAAGCATTGTTAAACATGATTGATCTATTGGTTAGATCAGTTCTAGAAATGGCCTCACACTATTCCTACTGAGCCCTCTATCACTTGTACTGCCATCTACTTGTAGACACTAACAAAGTAATCTAGAATCTGGACAAAGAATATGGCCCAGGATCTTTTTTTTTTTTTGAGACAGAGCCTCAATCTGTCACCCTGGACAGAGTGCAGTGGCATCACAGCTCACAGCAACCTCCAGTTCCTGGGCTCAAACGAGTCTCTTGCTCTGCCTCCCAACTAGCTGGGACTACCGGCGCCCGCCACCAACGCCCGGCCATTTTTTGGTTGCAGCCGTCATTGTTGTTTGGCGGGCCCGGGCTGGATTTGAACCTGCCAGCTCAGGTGTACGTGGCTGGCGCCTTAGCCCGTTGAGCCACAAGTGCCGAGGCATGACCCAGGATCTTTTAAAAAAGGAAGGGGGAAAAAAAAGGCTACTTACTTAAGACTAAGCTAAGAGGCACTCATTCCTTTTTTCCTCTTACTCTTGAGAGGAACTCTGACCCTGGATACAAAGTTATCAAAAATAGTTTTTATTTTATCTCATCTGATGGAGCAAGTTCACACCCTATCACCTTTTTTCCCCCACATCATATTACTTTTAAGTCTGTTACTATAGCTTTAGTATTCTAAGAAGAAAATTTTATTATTATTATATTACTTATTTATTTATTTTTTTTAGAGACAAAGTCTCTGTTGCCCTCGGTAGAGTGCCGTGGTCACACAACACACAGTAACCTCCAGCTCCTGGGCTTAGGGGATTCTCTTGCCTCAGCCTTCCAAGTAGCTGGTACTACAGGCGCCCACCACAATGCCTGGCTAGAAAATTTTATTATTTTTTTTTTGAGACAGAGTCTCAAGCTATCTCTCTGGGGAGAGTGCCATGGCATCATAGCTCACGGCAACCTTCAACACGAGCTCAAGCAATCCTCTTGCTTCAGTTTTTCTATTTTTAGTAGGGATAGGATCTCGCTTTTGCTCAGGCTAGACCTGCCTGTGAGCTCAACCGATCCATCTGCCTCAGCCTCCCAGAGTGCTAGGATTACAGGCATGAGCCACTGCACCCAGCAGAAGAAAATTTTAAATGATTCTCTAATTAATAATTTGATTTCCTGTATATTCTCGCTGGCTCTGGTATCCCTATCCAATCCAAATCATTTTGTACGTATCAAAGCTTCTTTATGCACTGTATGCAAAGAAAGGACTGTGATATTCACAAATTCTTTCAGATGGGAAGCACATGTTGCTATAATACTCCTACTATATCTGACTGTCCACTGTAGCTTGTCCCCATTCAACTCCTTACCAGTCTCATCTCTGAGAATAAAGATGTGAGTTTACTGAAATTAGTAGTGCAAGGAAATCTAATCACATGGCAAGAGGAATAAAGAAAATTCTGAAATACCTTTATCTGGCTTCCAAAAATAGTCCCTGATTCTTCTTTCAATGAGTCTGCAGAGAAGAGAAAGACTACCTGAAGATTTTTCCACCTTAGCCTTCCCCTTCCTATGGACTGCAATCCCCTGCAGCTCTCCTTTCCACGCTGACCTGTTCTACTTCCTCTTCTTGCCCACAACCCACAATCCCTTAGAAGCCAAAACAAATAATTTCAAGTGAGTCACAGAGAGTACAGATTCCCTGGCCTTTACCTGACATTTCAAACTTGTGCTGAGTCTCTGCCTCTAAAGGGTCGTCAATGGGATTTGAGCCATGTGATGGAGACAACATGCTTTCAGGAGATGCCTGGAGACCAAAAACAACAAATACCCTAAGAACTGGTAAATCACCATAGCTCACACAATTTTATTCCTTGATAACAAGGAGACTATAGAAAAAAATTCTAAGTCCTATTCATGATATGATTCCAATGGTCACCTTAATAGGAATAGTACATGTACATATGACACTGTGCATAACCTATGGGCTCTGAACACATTAACTATATCAGAACTCAAGGAAATCCAAAAGTCTATGTCTAAGGTATAGCTCTCCATATTCCCAGCCCCTGATCTTATTAAATACCTCTGTCTTCACAGTTGTTAGTGGAGTCTCATCGCCTTTCGCACTGGCAACATCTGCTTCAGCAATCTCTGCAGTTGCAGTACTTCTGGGTTCCTCATCCATGTCCTGACTCCTAAGGTCTGGTGGCTCCATACTTGGAGCTGGAACAACTCCAGCTACTATTTCAGCCCCCGAAATGCCTGGCTCTGGTTCTGTAGGTTCCACCTTGATCTCAACACTCGGCTCCCTGATGTCCACCAATTCATGGATTCCCTTGTTTTCTGTTTCCTCAAAATCCAGCCTCTCTTGCTTGACCGTCATCTCTGGTGTAGGGAGAGGTACTGGCTTGTCCCGTTCTTGCTGCATAGGGTGCTCCCAGGGACCAGGCAGAGACTGGGGATCATCATTTTCTTCACAAAATGACAGTGCTGCTTCCACTGCTGCTACATCCAGCACCTCAGGATGATCGTCTACCTGTCCCACAATACACAGACTATTGAGGTCACAGAAAAAAAGCCCATGTCCCTCAATTTTGTTAGCACTGAACAAAATTCAGATGGTCTAAATCTGCAGCTTCTCTCTCCATCTTATCAATGTACTAGAGGCAACCAATGGATAGGCACTGTCATGTGCAAACCAGTAACACAGGAATGCCTGGGGAGATGTCTAGTATGTCAGCAACAGAGGGCTTTCAAACTACAAAGATAGAGATGGACAGAAGCAGTAGAGTTTGTTTGGTTTTGTTTATTTTGTGAAAGTTGTTTAAGTCATTTTTACTACAAGAAACAAGGAGAGTCTGAGGAGTGAAGACTAGGTAGAAACCATGAAAGACTCTCTGGGACTTTGCTGAATAGTTACCTTATCCTCAATGATGGCAATGATGTCTCCAACAGTCTCAAAGTCCAGCTCTTCACCTGTGTAAGACACAGCAATATCCATCTTCTCAGCCAGATCTAAATCTTCCTTCCCATCTATACTAGGAACCTTTGATCCTCCAGGGGCCTCTGCTACCCCTGATCGAAAACACTCTTCTTTGATAGAATTAATGATCATGGAGATTTCACTGCTATCCATGGAAACAGTCACAGTATGTGGATCCCCCACAGCCTCCATGGGAACACAGGTGTCAGGCTGACTCGCTGAATAACAGGAAGAGAAAAGCATCTCAGACGTTTATTGGGTACTAAGTGACCACTCAGAGATCATATCAGTGCTGTAGACAGATTGCAAGTACTCACACACTTAAAAGTCAGAAAAAGTTACCATACATTGCCTCTATTTTCCTTTCCCCAGTTTTATTTATAAAGGTTGAGAATACATTCTCAAGGCTGCTTATATTTTACATTTAGCCATTTCTCCCCAATGCATAAATGTCCACCCTCCTCTTTAATCATCCTTTTTACCCCTAAGGATAAAGATTATACATGTCAATAGAGAACTGAACAGCAGAAGCCTCTGAATTGGAGCTGATGATCTTAGTTATCTTTCTCTCACTGAAACTGAAAATGAAACTTTGGACCTAGTGGCTGCTCAGGGCGTGGGTCAGGGACGCACCTGGAGCTACACTTTCAGGAGTGGAGACAGCCGGAGCAGAGGATGGTGCTGGCAGCGCAGGCATCATGACAATGGTAGCCTGGGACACAGACTCTACAGGGGGTGGCACAAGTTTAACTGGAGGCTCACTGGCAACAGTAGTGAAGGAAGCAAGAGGTGTGGTGAACTGTGTAGGACCAGCTTCTAAAAGCCGGGAAAGAGTGGGAGCACCTAACAGACAAAGAGGTATATAAAATGAGGTAAAAAGGAAGCACATGAATAAGAAGCAATAGCTACCTTAAGACTTAACTAATCTGAACTGTTATGGCCTTTCAGAAATAAATGAAAAAAACCTCAACTAAGAAAATGTTTATAGTCTTGAAAGATAAGAGCAATTCTTGTGTTAAATAAACATTATCATTTATATCCTTAATTTTCTCTAACCTTCCTTAAAATCCTCCTCTAAGTTAGAAGTGAACAAAAATGGATGGAAATATTTTGACAGAGGAAAATTAAACAATTGATCAAAAAAAAAAAAAAAAAGGAAAGAAAAAAGCTGGTATGGATAAATCACTTCTGCTAAAGTTTAGCGTGCTATAAACAACCTGAATTAACACCATGCAAATACCAATCTGTTTCTAGGGTATTTTATGGCGCTTTCTCTTGGCTTTACATTTCTATCTCATTTAATTCTCACTACATCCTTGTCAAGTATATATATCACAATTAAGAAAAGAAGACACTGAGGGTCAACAGTTACACAGGTCATAAAACTAGTGGGTGGCAGGCCTGAGATTAAAGCCCAGTTCTCTGGTTCCAAATCTTGTTCCCCTATTCTTAGTCTCAGGATATCTTCACCTTTCATGATTTTAAAAGCCATAAAGAAGCAGCTTCACTAATTTTTTTTTTGTAGAGACAGAGTCTCACTTTATCGCCCTCCATAGAGTACTGTGGAGTCACAGCTCACAGCAACCTCCAGCTCCTGGGCTTAGGCGATTCTCTTGCCTCAGCCTCCCGAGTAGCTGGGATTACAGGCGCCCGCCACAACGCCCGGCTAAGGCAGCTTCACTATTATTCTCATCAAAATCTATACTGTGGTCAATCAGAGATAGAAATATTTTGAAGGTGAAATGGATTTATAATCTAGAGCACTATGTTATTTAATTGGTTAAGGTAGCTCCAAAAGTAGTTGGGCTCTAAATCTAGGATTGACAATTACTAAGTAATCAATACTGAAAATGAGGGCAATCAATGCAAAGTTCAACATCAAAGTTCAACTGAAGTGGATGAAGGAAAAGTGTTAACTTACCTGAGGCAGCAGGGGAGGCTGCAACAGTATTGGGTGTTTGCTGTATCTCCCCACCATGTATCATGGGAAGGACCCCGCCTACCTCCAGGAGGACACCCGTACTGTTCAGGTGGCCAGAAGCCACAGCCATTTCACTCTCATTGACCTACCAGGGAAGAATAGAGGTGAAGGCTACACTCAAGCTTTCCTTTACTACCACTTCCCAAAAAAAGCTCCAGCAGTCAATATAATTTCATGAAAACTACTAGTTAACATCCACAGAGATAATTTAAGACCCAAGGGAAACTCTAAACTTATTTGACAAGATTTCTCTGGAGAAGAAAACCAAAATAATTGTGGTTCAGACACTTCAGGACCCAGGGATACTATCACCTTACTATATTTTTTAAAAAGATTCACATTTAACTAGATCTCTTCCTCTTTTGAACTTTTTCCCCATGTCACATTTAGGTCCCAGGCACTCCCTTCCAAATACTAAATCACCACAGCTCTCAAACACCCACAGAAGTCTCCATACCAGTCTGGGGCTAGTAGGCAAGAGGCTGCCCTTCTTCAAGAGCTCTGACAGCAGAGGGGAGGGGGGTGGAGTTGCTTTCTGTCCAAGCATCTTTTTCTGGGGTGAATCATCTGTTACTGGGGTCATGGGGGCTTCTAAGGGTGCAGAGCCTGGAGGAAGGGTGTCAGGAATCCCAGGAAACGAGGTGACTGGGGTACTCGGCAAAGTCCCAGGGGTTACCTAAGAGACAACAGAGAACCTTTATCTGACTCTCAAATTATGGAAGGTTCCCTCCTAATCTGGACGGGTTAGTGTGTCTACCTGTTACTTTATTAGTCCTAAGTGGAAATGCCCAGAAACCCTCTACCGCTCCTACTTTCAGCCATACCTTTCTACACCATAATTTTTTCTTTCACCCAATCAAATCCACAATGATCCAACCATTCCACCCAATCTGCTTTTATAAACTCCTTACCAACTACCAATATTCTATTTACAAGAAAATTGCCTCTTATTTTATAAGCCTAGTAGTCTAAGCACATAATTCCTTAACATAATCTTTTACCTATCTCTCAAAAGGTTAAAAGCCTCGATGTTTTTAGGTCTAATCCTATCTCAGAATACAGAACAGGGTAAATTAAGCCTTTAGCATGTAGATCAATAGAGGAAATTGCCTTCAGGTCAAAAGTGGTGTCCTCATCACTCAGCTTTCCTGTTGGCTTATTGCCCCTTGCAATCAATTCCCACAGAAATAAACTCACCCCAGAGGTTGCCTCTTCTATAGTAGTTGGAGTCAAGTCCCCAAGTGGATAATCACCTCCTGGGGAGGCAGAATCTATAGGAGAGCGGACCATCACAGTAGGTAACCTCCGAGGGGGTGTTTTTACTGCTTGACGAGCTAGAACATAAAAGAGAACAATGTCCAAATCATCAAGATTAAGTAAATAAAACTAGACACTACTCTGTTATTACACAATAAAGGACAATGTTGCATTACTAAAGGAGCATTATGAGTTTGGATCAGAAAGTTTTAATACTTCTTGGCTCAGCGCCTATAGCTCAGCATCTAGGGTGCCAGCTGCATATACTGGAGTTGACAGGTTTGAATCCAACCAAGGCCTGCCAAACGATAATGACATCTACAACCAAAACAAAAAAAAACTGCCAGCAATTGTGGCAGGCGCCTGTAGTCCCAGCCACTTGGGAGGCTAAGGCAAGAGAATCGCTTAAACCCAGGAGTTGGAGGTTGCTGTGAGCTGTGACACCATGGCACTCTACCCAGGGCAAAAGTTTGAGACTCTGTCTCAAAACAAAAAAACTCTGACACTTCTGAAGATGGGTAACTTTATAGCATAATTTTTCCAAAGGGCAATTCTCACTAAAGCAAAAAATTTTTTTTTATAGAGACAGAGTCTCACTTTATTGCCCTTGGTAGAGTGCCATGACGTCACACAGCTCACAGCAACCTCCAACTCCTGGGCGTAGGTGATTCTCTTGCCTCAGCCTTCTGAGTAGCTAGGACTACAGGCGCCTGCCACAACACCAGGCTATTTTTTTGTTTTTGCAGTTTGGCCAGGGCCGGGTTTGAACCTGCCACCCTTGGGGGCTGGCACCCTACTCGCTGAGCCACAGGCACCACCCACTAAAGCAAACTTCTTTAATTACCCCATAGGTCCTAGGATTAGGAAAAGTGTTTTAAACACTCTCTAATATCCTCTTCAGCAAATTCAGATTGTTCTTTCAAGAAAGGGGAAAAGACTCTGGGAAGCATAGGAGGGTGGATTGCCTGAGCTCATAGGTTCAAGATCAGCCTAAGCCAGAGCAAGACTTCGTCTCTAAAAATTGCCAGCCGTTGAGATGGGCTCCTATAGTCCCAGTTTTTCAAGAGGCTGAGGAAAGAGAATCACTAGAGAGAGCCCAAGAGTTTGAGGTTGCTATGAGCTATGATGCCACAGCACTCTACTGAGAGTGACAAAATGAAACTCTGCCTCCATAAAAAAGGGAAAAGGCCAGATGAGATTGCTCATGCCTATAATCCCAGCACTTTGGGAGCCAGAGGTGGGAGGATCACATGAGTTTTGTGACCAGCCCAGGCAACATATTGAGAACCTATCTCTACAAAAAGTAAAAAACATTACCTGGTTGTAGTGAATGTGCCTGTAGTCCTAGCCACTTGAGAAGCTATGATAAAAGGATCATTTGAGACCAGGAGTTATAGGTTGCAGTGAAATGTGACTGAACCACTGTACTTGAGCCTGGGTGACAGAGCAAGACCCTGACTCTTAAGAAAATTAAATAAGGCTTGGTGCCCGTAGCACAGTAATTATGGTGCCAACCACATTCATCAAGGTTGGAGGGTTCAAAATTGGCCTGAGCTAGCTAAACAATGACAACTGCAACAACAACAAAAAAAGCCGGGTATTTGTGGCGGGCGCCTGTAGTCCCAGCTACTCAGGAGGCTGAGGCAAGAGAATTGCCTAAGCCTAGGAGTTGGAGGTTGCTGTGATCTGTGTGACGCCACCACACTCCACCAAGGGCAATAAAGTGAGACTCTGACTCTACAAAAAAAAAAAGAAAGCAGGGTGTTGTGGCAGGTGCCTGTAGTCCCACCTACTTGGGAGGCTGAGGCAAGAGAATTGCTTGAGCCCAAAAGTTTGAGGTTGCTGTGAGCTGTGATGCCATGACACTATACCGAGGATGACATAGCGAGAATCTGTCTCAAAAACATAAATAAATAAATAAAATAAATAAGAAGGGGGAAAAGATATTATTAGCCACTGGCTCACAGCATGTATTCCTAGAGCTGCCAAATGCTGAAGTGTTTCCCTTTACCCAGTATCTAACTTATTCTTAAATCTTTACACAGGCCTTTGATTGCAAAAACCTTAATTATTCTCTTGGACGGCACCTGTGGCTCAAAGGAGTAGAGCACTGGTCCCATATGCCAGAGGTGGGGCGTTCAAACCCAGCCCTGGTCCCCTCCAACAAAACAAAACAAATAAAAAACAAAAACAAAAAAAAAGCCGGCTTGGCGCCTGTGGCTCAATGGGCTAAGGCGCCAGCCACGTATACCTGAGCTGGCGGGTTCAAATCCAGCCCAGGCCTGCCAAACAACAATGACGGCTGCAACCAAAAAATGGCCAGGTGCTGTGGTGGGAGCCTGTGGTCCCAGCAACTTGGGAGGCAAAGGCAGGAGACTCTCTTGAGCCCAGGAATTGGAGGTTGCTGTGAGCTGTGATGCCACAGCACTCTATCCAGGGTGACAGCTTGAGGCTCTGTCTCAAAAAAAAAAAAAGAAACCACCTTAATTATTCTCAATGTCTTACCACACCTTTGTCCTAAAAATAAATTTCAAATCTAGTGAGATCTGAGCAGAACTTTTTCTAATAGGTTCTTCCTGGACATCAGGGATGTTTGTATTCTGTTATAAGAAAAGATAACAGCGGCTCGGTGCCTGTGGCTCAAGGAGCTAAGGTACCAGCCACGTACACCTGAGCTGGCGGGTTCAAATCCAGCCTGGGCCTGCCAAACAATGACGGCTGCAACCAAAAAATGGCCAGCCTGTAGTCCCAGCTACTTGGGAGGCAGAGGCAGGAGACTCGCTTGAGCCCAGAGTTGGAGGTTGCTGTGAGTTGTGATGCCACAGCACGCTACCCATGGTGACAGCTTGAGGCTCTGTCTCAAAAAAAAAAAGAAAAGAAAAGATAACAGCGGGTTCAAACCCAGCCCCAGCCAAACTGCAACAAAAAATAGCTGGGCGTTGTGGCGGGTGCCTGTAGTCCCAGCTACCCGGGTGGCTGAAGCAAAAAAATCCCCTAAGCCCAAGAGCTGGAGGTTGCTATGAGCTGTGACGCCATGGCACTCTACCAAGTGAGACTCTGTCTCTAAAAAAAAAAGAAAGAAAAGATAACAGAAAGAAGTGTGCAAACAGATTTAAGCTAGTAGGCTTGGCGCCTGTGGCTCAACGGGCTAAGGCACCAGCCACGTACACCTGAGCTGGCGGGTTCGAATCCAGCCAGGTCCCGCCAAACAACAATGACGGATGCAACCAAAAAATGGCTAGGCATTGTGGTGGGTGCCTGTAGTCCCAACTACTTAAGAGGCGAAGGCAGGAGACTCGCTTGAGCCCAGGAATTGGAGGTTGCTGTGAGCTGTGATGCCACAGCACTCTTCCAGGTTGACAGCTTGAGGCTCTATCTCAAAAAAAAAAAAAAAAAAAAAAATTTAAGCTAGATTTTATGTTACAAATACTCTTCAACTGTTATTAGCATGTAGTATTGTACAATCAATCACTGAACAGAAGCACTAGGTTCATCTTACCCTGATACGCAGCATCCGTAGCCTTCCTTTTTACTTCTGCCTCCTCCTCCTCCAATTTCTTCTTCCTAAAAAAGGAATTAAGGGTTAAGTCAGCCCTAGCTCTTCCCCATACTTTGCAACCCTCTCACTAAGAAACTTTTGCCAGGTCAGCACCTTCTGAAGGAAAGGCCTAAATAGGAATGTGAGTTAGCAAAACAAGAGAATTGGGGTATACTTTCTTTCTTTTTCTGAGACAGAATCTCACTACGTGACCCTTGGTAGAGTGCCGTAGCAACCTCAAACTCTTGGGCTTAAGTGATTCTGTTGCCTCAACCTCCCAAGTAGCTGGGACTATAGGCACCCACCACAATGCCCAGCTATTTTGTTGTTCTTGTTTAGCCGACCCAGGCCAGGTTCAAACCTACCACCAGCCTTGATGTATATGGCTGGCGCCGTAACCACTGTGCCATGGGCACTGAGCCTGGGGTATACTTTCTAACTCCCAGTTCTTCACTCAGGAAAACTGAAAAGTTCCATCACATTACCTTCTAGGACTTATATCATCCCACCCCAATCCAGCAGGCCACTCTGCAGCTTTCCCCTTCCAGAATTTGTCTCAAGTTTACAGGAATGGCAATGGAATAGGCAGATTATCCAAAGGGTAAGATGATAAAAGAGAAAAAGGAGCACAGATGGAAGAACAATATAATATAACCCACATTGCAATGTCATTGCAAAGCTCATCCAGTCTGCTGTCCATGTGTCCAGCTTGAATTAGTTCTGCATCTCTCTTTAGCCGTCTATAGGAAGAAAGAGATGCAGGTTAACTGGGTTTTATCATCTACTATTTTAAAAATTCTTACCAATCCCTAAAGTCAGCCCCCCTCTTGTCTTTCCCAACCTTTGACATTCTGATAACTACCTGTATCTTTCCTGGGTTTCTTTTATCACTTTCTTTAGTTCCTCAACTCTCTCAGCAGTTAGTTTCCGAACAATGACATCTTCAACAGTTTCCACCACTTCTCCTTTTTCACCGCGTTTCCGCCTGTGAACAATTGAAAAAGAAAAAAAAAATCAGTATTTGAATAAAATATTTGTTCCCACTCCACATGCTTTCTTTGAGCCTTTTATTCTTTCTTTTTTTTTTTTTTAAATACAGAGTGTTACCATGTCACCTTTGGTAGAGTGCCCAAGAGTCACAGCTTACAGCAACCTCAAACTCTTGGGCTTAAGCAATTCTCTTGTCCCAGCCTCTCAAGTGGCTGGGACTACAGGCACCTGCCTTAACGCCCAGCTATTTTTTTTGCTGTAGTTGTGATTATTGTTTGGCAGGCCTGGGCTGGGTTCGAACCCGCCACCCTTGGTATATGTGGCTAGTGACCTAACTGCAGAGTTATGAGTGCCAAGCCTCTTTGAGCCTTCTTTACCACTCAACCATAGATAATTTCTGCTATATTTTTACCACCCAGTAATATAAATATAAACCAGATTTCCTCAGTAAAGACTCCACAAAGGGAGTACCTGGCTAAAGTACCTGGCTTTGTACTCACTTTGGAGTCTCAGTGGTCTCTAGAAGCTCTGAGTATTGAGAAGCACAATGCTAAAGAAAAAAGTGAAACTGTGATGAGCAAGGTTATAAAAGAAGTGACCTTAAAAAGTTTCAACAAATTAAAGTGTAGAGAGGATAGCTATATGTAACATGTGAGCAGTTTTTAGCATGACAAAATTTTTTTTTTGAGGCAAAGTCTTACTCTGTTGCCCAGGTTAGAGTGCCATGGCATCAGCCTAACTCACAGCAACCTCAAACTCCTGGGCTCAAGTGATCCTCTTGCCAGCCTCCCAAGTTTCTGGGAGGACAGTTACCTGCTACCATGTTCAGCTAATTTTTCTAGTAGAGATAGGGTCTCACTCTTTTTTTTTTTTTTTTTTTTTTTGAGGCAGAGCCTCAAGCTGGATA
>CAUYON010088707.1:0-29126 GCA_963573935.1 Arctocebus calabarensis
AAAACAGAAAAATAGCCAGGCATTGTGGCAGGCGCCTGTAGTCCCAGCTACTTGGGAGGCTGAGGCAAGAGAATCGCCTAAGCCCAGGAGTTGGAGGTTACTGTGAGCAGTGTGACGCCACAGCACTCTACCAAGGGCGATAAAGTGAGACTCCATCTCTACAAAAAAAAAAAAGTGTTTGGGCCAAGAACTCAAGCCCCAGTGTCATCACATCTAGCTATGTGATGCATAAAGAACAACTGTTCTTTACTTGGGTGGCTCATTTCCTGCCCTGCCTAAGAGCTGAATGTGAGAGATATCTTAGCTTAATGGTGAAGGATGTAGCAACTGGCCAGCTCTCTGCACTCCCCCTCTCAAAGCTTTTTTTCTTTTCTGGAAAATGAGTGTAATAATGGTGTCTGCAACTCTTAGCATCATTGCAAGGATCAAAAGGGATGCCACATACAAAGGATTTAAGACTCAGGGCTGTCCATACAGTTTGCCCTCTTTCTCATTCCTGCCGGCATCCACCAATGTCTAGTGAGTCTACCTTGTAAATATCTTCCAAATCTGTCCACTCTTCTCCACCCCATGGCTCCCAACCTCCAGGACCTGTGCCTCTTACCCAGATACTGGCCCCAAAGCTCCTCTTTGACCTCTGGCACTTCCACCCTGTCTCCAACCGTCAGTTCTCCCCAACAGCAACCACAGTGAATTTTTTAAATGCCAA
This sequence comes from Arctocebus calabarensis, assembly GCA_963573935.1. NCBI lineage: Eukaryota > Metazoa > Chordata > Mammalia > Primates > Lorisidae > Arctocebus > Arctocebus calabarensis. The sequence continues at coordinate 710 of CAUYON010088707.1, forward strand.
CATGATCAACACTCCCCCCCCAAAAAAAATACCTTTGGCTGTCCTATATACCCTGTGAATTCTTGTGTAGTTCCAGCCCCTTCCCACCTATCTGGGCTCCCCTCCTATCCTCCAGCCATACTGATCTGTTTTCATCTTGAGTCTGAATTCACACATTCTGTTCTTTCTGCTTGGAACACCCTTCCCTGCACTCGCCTGAGTTAACTCCTTTTCATCCTTTAGGCCAACTTCCTTCAAGCAGTCCTCCCTGACCCTCCACACCCATGCTAGGTAAGGAGCCTCTTCTGGGATCCTCTGATCTTCATCCGTTACAATATGACCACCCTGTGCCGTGTCCACTGTTACAAGTCTGTCTCCACCATCAGCCTATGAGCACCTTCTTGTCAATGGTTGTGCTCCCAGTACAGTTTCCACTAGATGATTACCTAATAATTGCTTTTGTACAAGGTAAACCGAGATTCAGATAGATGAATTGCTCTTCCTCTCCTGGGGCTTAGCCCTTCATCCCCACATGCCTCCTCACCTGCGTGGGGTCACACTGTAGCTTTGCTCTGTCCCTAGAGCCTTGAAGTCAAACACCAGACAGGAACTGGGCTCAACTTCTCCAGGGGGCCCAGGGGCCCCAAGGTGGCTTGACAGCAGTGGCAGCAACGGAGTCCCTGAGAAGCATCTTCGGATGACACCACAGCCAAGAGGGCTCACGGTCAGAATCCACTGACTCCCGGACCCACTAGGGAGATATCGTAAGACATGAGCAAGTTCCTGGACATGAGACCTTGCTAGGACGCTGGGGACTGTAAGGCTCTGAGATGCCCTTATCCAGTTACCTAGATTGGCCTAGGGAGCAATATCTCTGTCCTACTTCTCTCTTGAATAAATTTACCTCTCTGAGCCTCAGTTTCCTCATCTGTGAAATGGAGATGAAAGCGGTATCATTTCCTCAGGGCTGTTAGTGTTAAACCAATGGTACCTCGGTGCACCAGCCACCGGCTGGGAGCTGTCCATAGTGCTGATCCCAGGATGGGGACATAAAACTGGAACTCACAGCTTTGTGGGGTGGGGAGTAAGTAAGAGGTATATAGAGGAGACAGGACACAGAGGTGTGGCCCAGTCTTCTCCTCCCCTGTCTCTGACTTTCACAAATGAGTCTATTACCACCAACAGACTGAACATTCAAGCAGGGCAACGGAGGTCCAAGACCACCCTAATAATCAAGAACAGAGGCAGGGCAAGGGTGAAGGGCTGAAAGAAGATGAGAAGAGTGGACAACAATTGACCCTCTATTATCTGCAGAGGACACAGAATAGCTATTTTCCTTGCCTATGAGGTGGAGGTCTTCCTTCTCCCTGTCATGGAGGAAGACAATAACGCTTGGAAATAAAATTAACTCTTCTGAGAGTCACACCAGCTCTTTGCTCAGATCTGATCTCTCTAGGACCCAGGGTACTTGACTGTTCCCCTGACTTGAGCACGACTGTCCCCACCTGAATTCTAATGCAGCTATCTAAATGTTCTACAGAGGCCTCCCCCTGGGAGATGTGTGTGGTGACAGTGGGCCCCTCCCAGAATGGGAGGCTCACTGAGATGCCACTTGCCCATTTTCTGCTCAGGAAAACAGATTTTGAGATGGGAGAACTCCTTGCCTACATTCACATTTGTTCATTTATTCATTCAATTAATGCAAAAAAATTTTTTTACATAGAGTTAAAAAGAATATAAAACTGTATGAAGGCCTGGAAAGCGAATGGGGGTGGATAATGTTGCTGAGCATAGTAAGGGACCTTCTGAGGAGGTGAATTTGATCTGACACCTGATAAAAGAGAAGGAGCTGTCCACGAGAGAGCTACAGGAACAGCATACCAGACAGCAGGAACAGGCCATGAAAAGGTCCTGAGGTGGGTTAAAGGAACAGTGGGGAGGTCAGGGTGCAGGCAGGTGAGTTACCTCAGGAATGAGGTGAGGAGTTGAGGTTTGGTTCTGGGAGGATGTTGAGAGGTTTTTAAGTAAAGCAATTTGCTTTGTGATTGTAAGAAGGCTCCTGTGGTTGCCTTAGGGAGAGGCAACTGTCCACAGTGGGGCAGAGCCTTGGGCAACATCAGGGCAAGTCATGGACCAGGATGGGTGGATTTGGGACATGTTTTGGAGACTGAGGTTAATCACAGCCATGAAATGCAAGGAAGAGAGAATTCAAGGGTAAATAGTGGTTACTGTACTTGACTAGTTTTCCAGAAAGTTAGTAGTCCTAGTAGTCACACAATTACCTTGGTGGGTTGGGGCCACCATTACCTGGACAAGGAAAACTGAGGGGAAGCACCACGCTCTGGGTGGGTTTCAATTTGGTTTGATCATGACATGACTCCCTGGGATCTGGGACCATGGGGCATGGCTGGATTGAAGTAAAAAAGACTAGATAGGCACAGAGGGGGGTGTCAACAGCACCTGCCACTGGGTCAGATAAGGGGGTGCTTCCAAGAGCACTGACTCCTGGGGCCTGGCCTGGTTGCCCTTCTCCCAGAGGGAGTGGGCTGGGGGTAAGGATGGGGTTGCTCCCAGAGCTATAGGTGGGGGGGTGCAGGGCTAAAGATGGGGGACTAGATAGGCTCTCCAGGCCCCTGAGGGACAGAATTCATCAATCCTACACTCCAGATTTATTGCTGTCCTCATTGAGAGGCTACAGAGGTGGATGGCAGGCCTGATTGGAGGCCCTGGATGGGGAAGGGCCCAGTGGGAGGCTGAGAGCTTCTTTTTGATCTGTCCAAGAGACCCCATTGTGTGCTGGCCTTGTCTGATGTCCCAAATCCTGCCTTCTAAGACAAATCTGAAATATGTTCCTTGCCTGTTCCCAATCATCCCATAGCTCCTAGCACTCCTAGGTTAAAATTCACATTCCTCACCACAGGCCCTAAGGTTCAATGTGCTCGGCCTACTTCCCACTGCCTGCTCTCACCTCCCTCTATCTTTCCTCACTCACCCTTCCCCAGCCTCACCACCCTCTTAGCTGCTCCTTAAACCTGCCTCAGGGCCTTTGCACATGCTATGCCCTCTGCTGGAAACACCCTTACTCTAGCTCTCTTTTTTTTCATCCTTAAGCTAAAATATCACTTGCAGAGCAGCATGGAAGGAGGAATCTCTTTCCTTCCCTCCTTCCTTCCTTCCTTTCTTACTAAAGTATTTATATATGAAGGAATAGCCCTTTTTTAAAAAAGCACACACAAACACTTGAGTCCCAGAGAGGTACCAGCCATCATTCAGGTGTCAGTAACCAGATCAGGATTCACCCAAGCTCGGTGTTTCTCCTGCCTTAGTTTCCCAGAATGAGGGCATTTGCTGTGTTCTAAAGGTTTAGCCTCACACCCTCCCAACCAATGGCTGGGGAGAGGCAGCTGTCCTTGGCCTTGAGCATTTAAAACCTTGTGTCCAGGGTCAAGGGATCACCAGCTCCCAAGAGTAGTGGCCAGAGCTGTGTGCTAGACACCTGGATCAAGTCTCCAATTCCCTGATAGACTCTTTGCTTCTCAGTTCCCCCCGTAAGCTGGTCCCCAGGAAGCTCTGGGTATTTCTGAAGAGGATACTAACTAGAACCCCCTCAGCCATGGCTGCATCCTGTGTCAACCCCCATCCCACCCCACTTACCTTGCTCAGCAGGAAGGAGAGTGCTGTTCTGCTTCATCTCATGCTGCAGGTGTCTCTGGACTTGGAGACATGGTTATCAGACCCTTAGGCTCCCACCATACCCCTGTGGGACACCCTGAAGACAGGGGGTCACTCTCATGCTCTGCACCCAACCCTGGAGACCAAGGACACAAAGCAGTGTGAGACACCCACCTGGACCTCTGAGGGGGCACCAATGCAGGGACAGCTGCTCTGGGGCTCATATTCACTTTCCAAGACCAAAGCTCCCTCCCCATGTCCTGTTATGTTCAGCAGCTTGGGGCATCAGAACTCTTAGGAAGGAGTCCTCTGTCCCTGGACCCTATCGGGAAGCCTTGCAGCTCCCAGAGCAGATATGATGGTTTCAGGGGACAGTAAGACCCCAGCCCCATGCCTGAGACCCCCTGAAACTCACTCTCACTTTGTGAGGCCCAGGTAGGCCTGAGGTTCTGTGGAAGCAGAGTCCTGCCTGTGTCCTGTGACCTCCCAGGGAGTGAGGGAGGGGAGGACTGGACCTGCTCAGGAGGCACCCCCTCAGTGGAGCCCCTTAAATGTCTGAGTACCAGGCCTGGGACAGAGCCAGGGAGTGGCAGGCAGAAACTGGGGACAGGAAGGAGGGTGTGAGGGTGAAGGTAAGTGGCCAGGAGTGTGACCATTGGGGGAGTATGGGGGGACACAGAGGAAAGAAGCAGGAAGAGAAGGGTGGGGGTAGGGAGGGAGAAGGAGTTAAGTTTGATTGCTCATGTGTTTCCATCTGACAGGGAGAGAGATGGAAAAGCAGGGAGCCCAAAAGAGAAAGGGAACAGGAGATGGAGAGAGACAGAGGCAGATTGAAAGAGAGACAGAGACAGACAGGCACAACTCTGGGGGAGTTTTACCAGCTCAGGATCTGGGATATGTGCTGGGAAGCAGAGCCCATGTGATGTGGCCCTTATGGGGGGGGTCAAGGAGAGCTCCAGAAATGCTGCCCGGTATGCTAAGCCACCTCAAGCAGATCAGTGACCTTCTCTGGTCAGACACCCCCCCATCTACAAACTGTGGGGGGCTAGAGCTGCAGTCAGAACTAGGACCCCCCCCAGGAGGGTGGCTGGGGCAGAGGTGCCTGGGTGGGAGGAGGAGAAGCATCCCATGTGGCCAAGGAGAAGGGGCTCATGTGGTCCTGCTGACTCCAGCACTGCTGCAACTTAATGTTTCACGAACACTTTGGCCTGCCCAGGAGGCCCCGCCATCCCCTCTCCCATCCAAAGATCATCAAAGCGTAACTCAGCCTTGAGCAGACTTTTGCCCCCAAGTGCTGGATGACCTTGAACCCACAGCTTCTCTGAGTGTCCATTTCACAGCTAGGTAAAGCTAGCCCTCAGGGGGGTGGCCCCAGGCTGCAGTCAGGAGATGGCTTGGGGACTCCATCCAGGCAGGCCAGGGCATGTGGCAGAGACTAGAGAAGCCTGGACAATCTTGGAGGTGAGGTGGGCAGTATCCCACTGACCCAATGAAGGGCCTCAACCCCAGATATGCCCTCCATACAGCAGATGGAGAGAGTGGGGGACCCTGACTCAGACCCAGATCAGAGCTCTGATATGACAACTCCCTATTTCCTGCATGTGTCTAATGACAGTCTGCCTTGAGGCCTTTGCACAGGCTGTGCCTGCCTCCTGAAAAACCTTCTCCCCTGCTCCATGGAGCTGATCTGTCTGCCCAAAGACCTGAAAGGAGGTCAACCAGGCTCTGGTACCTGCTAGCTGGAAATTCCCTTATGGAGCCCACCGCCCTTGGGATAAAACCAGTACTCCTTTCCACAACCTGAGCCAGGCCCCTAACGCCTTACCAGCTCACCTCCCTTTTGTTCGGTTTTATTTTTTGTTTTGGAGACAGTGTCTCAATCTGTCACTCTTGACTAGAGTGTAGTGACCTGATCATAGCTCACTGTAACTTCAAACTCCTGAGCTCAGGTGGTCCTCCTGCTTGGCCTGCCAAAGTGCTGGGATTACAGGAGAGAGTCACCATGCCTGGCCCCTTGTTTTGTTGTTGTTGTTTGTTTGTTTGTTTGTTTTGTTTTGTTTTGTTTTGTTTTAAGACAGAGTCTCACTTTGTCACCCTCAGTAGAGTGCCGTGGTGTCACAGCTCACAGCAACCTCAAACTCTTGGGCTCAAGTGATTCTTGATTTTTGTGCCTCAGCCTCCAGAGTAACTGGCACTACAGGCGCCTGCCACAATGCCTGGATATTTTGGGGTGGGTGGGTGGGTGGATCTCACTCTTGCTCAGGCTCATCTTGAACCTGTGAGCTTAGGCAATTCGCCCTCCTTGGCCTCTCAGAGTGCTAGTATTACCGGCGTGAGCCACCACACCTGGCTCCCCCTTATTGTTTTCTAAACATCTCCAAGTTTTTCCTACCACAGAGCCTTTGCACTTGCTGTGCCCACTTTCTAGGACACCCTCCTGGGTTTCCTCAGAGTGGCTCCTTCCCATCTTTCAGGTTTGGGCTTAAATAGCACATCTTTAGAGAGGCCCCCCTGACCTCACAGCAAACCTAGATACACCAGCCTCCTGTGGTCTAGCTGCACTGTCGGTCAATAACTCTGTGGCCCTCAGTGCCATGTGACATGGTCTGATTTGATCCCTTGATTCTTGTTTCTTTCACCCTTGAGATTTTGGGCCAATGTGAACAGAGACATAGTCCCCACTATGATGCTAGCACAGGGCCTGGCATATAAAAGGTGTTTGATTAATGTTTGCCACACAAATCTATGACTCAGGAGGCCTTGAATTAATACTAGAAATTTTATTCCCTCAGGCTCTTCCCCTCCCCAGGGGCTCTAGCTCCATCCAAGTCCCCATCTCTGTCACTCTCTCATGGTGGGTTCACTCCATTGGGTGATGGGTGGGCAAAAGATGACCTTGCACTCAGGGATCCCTGGAGCAGGAAAACACACAAGGAGGCAATCAGGCACCATAGTCTCTGCTGCAGGGACTTGCCCTGCATGGGAAAGAAGCCTCCCCTACCCTGCCCTGGGCCCAGGGCTGAGCCCCCAGCCCAGCCCCCACCTCACCATGGACACCTCTTCTAGCTTCTGAAACTCAGGCTGTCTCTGATGGCAGCACCTCACAGCCATGATCACGGACCCGATGAGTAAAATAGACACCAACAAACACACGATCACCACCACACCTGGGTTCCTGTGTAACTCAGGGACCCCAGTGTTACCTGGAGCTAGAGAAAGGAGCCTCAAGTCAACCCTGGGCCCCACCCCCCAAATCTGAGACATCTGCCAGGGCCCAGAGCCTTTTAAATTCATTCTCAAGAAGTTGCACTCATTTCCATTTCCAGTTGCTGCTATTACTTTTTTTTTTTTTTTTTTGAGACAGAGCCTCAAGCTGTCCCCCTGGATAGAGTGTTGTGGCATTACAGCTCACAGCAACCTCCAATTCCTGGGCTCAAGCGAGTCTCCTGCCTCTGCCTCCCAAGTAGCTGGGACTATAGGCACCCGCCACAACGCCTGGCTATTTTTTTTGTTTGGGTTGCAGCCGTCATTGTTGGTTGGTGGGCCCAGGCTGGATTCGAACCCGCAAGCTCAGGTTTACATGGCTGGCGCCTTAGCCCGCTGAGCCACAGGCACCGAGCCTGCTATTACTTTTTTAAGGCACATTTTTACTCCTTTGCTTTTGAACACATTTATCTATAAAGAATTCATTTAGTTCATTGTGTTTTCTTCACCATTGTTGGGCATTCTCCAGAGTTCTCTCAAGTGAAAAAAATCTAACCTAGACCTCTGTTTCCAAATATAGCAACACATGTGAAATTTGTTGCTTTCTGAAGATGGTGTATATTTTGTCACCTTAAACAAAAGTTTGTCATTATATTTCATACTTATACTCTTAACATTTTGGAGACAACTTATTCTTTTTTTTTTTTTTTCTTGAGGGACATTCTCACTCTGTTGCTCAGGCTGGAGAGCCGTGGTATCAGCCTAGCTGACAGCAACCTCAAACTCTTGGCCTCAAGCAATTCTTCTGCCTCAGCCTCCCAGGTAGCTGGAACTACAAGCACCCACCATGGTCCCTAGCAATTTTTTTTCTACTTTTAGTAGACATGGGGTCTCACTCTTTTTTTTTTTTTTCTGTAAAGACAGAGTCTCACTTTATTGCCCTCGGTAGAGTACCATGGCGTCACACAGCTCACAGCAACCTCCAACCCCTGGGCTTAGGCGATTCCCTTGCCTCAGCCTCCCTAGTAGCTGGACTACAGGCGCCCGCCACAACGCCCGGCTAAGGGAATCTCACTCTTGCTCACACTGATCGTGAACTCCTGAACTCAACTGATCTTCCTGCCTTGGCCTCCCAGAGTGCTAGGATTACAGGTGTAAGCCACCAAGCCCAGCCTTCCCTCACCCACTTCAAACTGAAACCTTTACTTATTTGTTTTTATTTTTATTTGTTTTGAGACTGAGTCTCACTCTGTGTCACAGCAACTTCAAATTCAAGTGATCCTTTTGCCTCAGCCTCCCAAGTAACTGAGACTACAAGCGCTTACCACAATGCCTTTTTTTTTTTTTAGAGTTGGAGTCTTGCTCTCGCTCAGGCTGGTCTCAAATTCCTGAACTCAGTCAATCTGCCCACCTCAGCCTCCCAGATTGCTGGGATTATAGCCATGAGCCACCACAAACTGAGACCTTTACTGACCACTCTTAAAATTTTCAAAAGCACTTGCATATAACCCAACTGCTTTTCCTACTCTGTTATTTTATAAACAAATATATAATTTAAACTCTGTCTCACCACTGGAATAGGTACTATTGTGTCGCTTGCACTAGCTTTGTCCCCAGGACCTGATACATACTGGGTACTTAATAAATGTCTATAGAGTGAACATGGTAGTGTACACTTGTATTCCCTGCTACTTGGCTGTCTGAGGAAGAAAGATCACTTGAGTCCAGGAGTTCTATAGAACTTTGTTCTTGTTTCTACAGAAAGCTATAATCACGCCAGTTCACTCCAGCCTCGGTGGAGCAAGACTCCCCTCATCCCCTCCCCCCAATGAAGAATGAAGGCTGGACAGGCTGACTATGAGGGTAGGGAAGGGAAGGCCTTCTCAGCACATTCCTAGGTCTGTACCTCCCTCTGTGGTCAGTCTGAAAACGGCATCCTGGTACCCTAGGCACCTCCCAGAAAAAGTTCAAACTTCTTAATTCTCACCTGGGCCAGGAGGCTCAGATGTCTTGTCAGTGGGCACCAAAGACACGGAAGAGGCCTCCCAGATCTTGTCAGTGGGGGCCGAGGACACGGAAGAGGCCTCCGAGGTCTTGTCAGTGGGGCCCGAGGACACGGGAGAGGCCTCCGAGGTCTTGTCAGCGGGGGCCGAGGACACGGGAGAGGCCTCCCAGGTCTTGTCAGTGGGCACCAAAGACACGGAAGAGGCCCCCCAGGTCTTGTCAGTGGGGGCCGAAGACACCGAAGAGGCCTCCCAGATCTTGTCAGTGGGGGCCGAGGACACGGAAGAGGCCTCCGAGGTCTTGTCAGCGGGGGCCGAGGACACGGGAGAGGCCCCCCAGGTCTTGTCAGTGGGGGCCGAGGACACGGGAGAGGCCTCCGAGGTCTTGTCAGCGGGGGCCGAGGACACGGAAGAGGCCCCCCAGGTCTTGTCAGTGGGAGCCAGGGACACGGGAGAGGACTCAGTTCCTGAGTTGAGGGAAGATGCACTCCAGCCTGAGCAACAGAGTGACAGAGTGAGAATATGCCTCAAGAAAAAAAAAAAAAAAAAAGAGTAATTGTCTCCAGCATGTTCAAAGAAGAGCAAGAGTGAGACCCCATCTCTACTAAAAATAGAAAAAAAAAGCCAGGCACTATGGTGGCTACCTGGGAGGCTGAGGCAGAAGAATTGCTTGAGGCTAAGAGTTTGAGGTAGGCTGATGCAGCATTCCAGCCTGAGCAACAGAGTGAGAATGTGCCTCAGGAAAAAAAAAAGAGTAAGTTATCTCCAAAATTTTTTTTTAAAAAAAGAGTATTAAGTATGAAATGACAAACTTTTGTTTAAGGTGACAAAATATACACCATCTTCACAAAGCAACAAATTTCACATGTGTTGCTATATTTGGAAACAGAGGTCTAGATTAGATTTTTTTCACTTGAGAGAACTCCGGAGAATGCCCAACAATGGTGAAGAAAACACAGTAAACGAAATGAATTCTTTATAGATAAACGTGTTCAAAAGCAAAGGGGTAAAAATATGCTTTAAAAAGGTAACAGCAGCAACTGGAAATGGAAATGAGCACAACTTCTTGAAAATTAAAAGGCTCTGGGCCCTGGCAGATGTCTCAGACTTCTGTGTCTTTGGCCCTCACTGACAAGACTCACTGAAACTGGAGTCAGTGGAATGGAAAGTGTGGGAAATGGGTGAGCCATTATCTCAGGTAGATGGCTGTCTCTGGCTGTGGGGAGGTGGAGGCCATTGCTGAATCTGTGGAGCTGGGACTGGGCTGAACCATGAGGGTTCCTGATGAACTTGAGGGGCTAAGGGGGGTTATGGAGTCTCTCTCCAAACTCATTGTGTTGGAGAAGGTGATGGAAATTCCTACTGAGCTGGGAGAGGTGCTGTGATGGAGGGAGAAGAGATCAAGGGCTGGTAGCTGAGAGTACCATCTTGCCCTCCCAGGTTGTAACAGCTGGAAAGAAAAATATCATCAAGGGTTCAGGGAGCTGATGATCAAGCACTTCCCTACCCCTACTCAGGTCCACTCTGGCTACCTCTTTCCCTATCCACACAAATAATAAATGTCCAGTTTATAGGCAGACCAGAAGTATTTAGGACACCACGTAAGTGCTCAGTGGAAAATTGAGGGTCACTTTTGAGATCAAGTTCCATGTCTGAAGTCTCAAAACCAAGTTCAAGTCCAGGTTGGTGCTCCCAGCCCTTCTTGTCTCAGGGCTCTAGAAGCCTTATGGATAGAGGCAATGACTGCAACCCAGATAGCATGCTAAGCAACTCTTTTCAACCTTCTGGGACTCAGTTTTCCCTTTTGTAAAAATAGAGATCATGGGAAGTTGGTGCCACTGGCCCTTCATCACTCAGGTTCATAGTGGGTGCACAGAAATGCCCACCTGCACAGATTTACCTGCGAACTCAGAGAGTCAGCCCTGATCTTCCCAAGGTACCTAAAAGGTCCACAAGGCTAACCTCAGAGCTTTAATGGTGGACACGGGAACACAAATGTGGAGAACAGTCGGCAGATTATGTCTTCTCTGGACAGAGACCCCTGCCGCCTTGGTACAGCCCCTCCCTGTGCTCCACCCCATCCCAGGCATGGAGACCAGTGTCCAGGCTGAAAGGTGAGTAAATAATTCATGATCCACCTCCCACAATTACTCTCTGCCCAGTTCCGGGTGGCTGGCACTTTAGGTGCTTGCTACTTCATTTATGCTCCCTGCCACACCCTGGTCACTCTGCCCTAGGCAAAACTTTGCACACTTCCTCCTTGCCCTGTCCTACATAACAGAAAAACAGAAATAACACTCAGCATTGGCCCTGGGAGGGGGTTAGGTCATCTTGCCCCCCCCCACCCCAGCCCTCTGTTCAGTCTCCCAGGCCCTGTGGGGAGATAAATGAGTCTAAAAGACGCATGGAGCACTGGCCTGAATTCATCCCTATTTTACAGATAAGGAAATGAGGCTCAGAGTGGTACAGGGTCTGGTCTCAGGTGACAGAGGTAGGCAAATGGGCAAAAAGTCCCTTAAGGACCTCCAAGGAGTCAAGAACTAAAAAGTCAGCTACCCTGTACTACCTCCCACCATTGTTTGAAGAGGAATCCAGGATGTAAGAGGTTTCTGCTGAAATGAAGATGACTCAGAGACTGTAGTAGTCTCCAAGTCAAACCAAAACTCTGGGGAGCTGAGTTTTTAAAGTGAACTAAGGAAGGCCGGGCTTGGTGGTTCACCCCTGTAATCCTAGTACTCTGGGAGGTGAGTTAGGTGGATCACCTGAGCTCAAGCGTTCAAGACCAGCCTGAACAAGAGTGAGACTCCATCTCTAAAAAACAGCAGAGCATTGTGGCAGGCACTTATAGTTCCAGCTACTTAGGAGGCTGAGGCAAGAGAATCTCTTGAGCCCAGGAGTTTGAGGTTGCTGTGAGCTATGATGCCACAGCACTATACTGAGAGTGACAGTGTACTCTAGTTCAGGCTGGTCTCGAACTTCAGACCTCAGGCAATCCACCCGCCTTGGCCTCCCAGAGTGCTAGGATTGAGCCACCAAGTCTGGCCAATATGGTGTCTTCTGATTGAAATTGTTACTTGCAGAAAGCATGCCAACTACGGAAGCATCTGCTCTGTCTGATATTACAAGTTTGGGGCTGAGGCATGGGTCAGACAGAGTGATGTCTTGGTGGGAGAGGGAGGTTGGAGGGGATGCAAGAAGCTCAACTCTTCTCCACCCTGGGATTATTTTATAGGCTAGCAGGAGGGAATTAAATCAGACACCAAGACAGAACTCTCTCATGGGAGCCGTGGACCCTTGGTAACCAAGAAATGAGGCCTTGTTCCCTGGCTCCACATGGCCCTGTAGTCCTCACCACTCTCCCTTTTGAGGTTGTGCTAAGAGAGACAGATTTGAAATAGAGCCTCAAACTGAGTGTGAGGCATTCTCCAGCCAGTTCTTGGAACCAGCAGCCCCAGGGCTTAGGAGCAGAGGTTGCTCCATCTGTTCTCATAACTCCTCCATTTGTTTCTGGGGGGAAAGACAACCTTCTCCAGAGGGGCCCAGAAGCCAGAAGTGTGACTGGGCCATGCACCCCCACACCCCCATCCCCACCGCACGGTTTGGGGCCTCTTTTTTACCTATTCTTACCTGTAGAGGTGTCAATGGTAGTGGAGGAATTCCTGTCAATTTTCAGTAGCAGCACCAGAGCCAGAAGCAGAAACCGAGGCAGCTGGGGCCCCGCCATTCCTCCACTGGGAGGGCCTGCCGTTGGCTCTGCACAGGTGTATGGCCAGGTACCTTCTTATAAATGTGTGCCGGCGACAGAGCATGTGGCTGAGCAGGGGCGAGGCACAGGAGGGCCTCAGGACATGTGGCCTCTAGGGGGCGCTCCTGTTCCTCAGAGGCGTGGTTCCTGACCTCCTCTTCACCTGGACCCCACCCCTTCTAAACGCCCTGCATGGACTATGACCCTGAAGCTCTCAATCCCTGCCATCCACTCAGGACTTCCTGTTCCTCCCATTCCCTTTCCCCATGCACCACCGCAATGAGGAAGGTCTGTGGAAGCTCTCAAGAAGCTCTAACCCATGCCTCCACTCACTGTCACTCCCCCCAGCAGCTCTGGACACCCCTCAGCCCCCTCCCCATCCTCCACCCTGTACCTGACCCCTGCTCTATCTCGCCCAGACTGGGGCCTTTCCAGGAGGTGGCCCAATATCCCTCTTAAGTGGGGGACCATGACAAACACCGTCTAGCATTTCTGCCATGCACTTGTAAGATATTTTAGGGCTGAGAGTCTCAGAGCCAGTGCTCAGGGCCAGGTCCCAGACACTGGTTTCTGGAATGCCCTGGGGACAGCGTCTATCTAAAACTGACTGCTGGACATGACCTCACTAGCCATGGGCGGATATGGTGGCAGAGGTGAGATCTTACTATCAGTCCTTGACCTCCAGAAAAGACATACAGTCCCTATCCTGGCCACAGACCCTGGGTACTAAGTGTGTGGTAAGAGGCTTTGAGGCCTTTCCCCTCTGGGGTGTTCCAGATCCTTCCACCATGCCTGAGACGCTCCCATTAACCCAGAACACATGAACCAAGATCCAGGCTGTGGACGCCTTTATTAATTAGACCCAGAAAGCCACATGGCCCCTCTCAAGGAGTCCCCTGCTGGTAGCCAGGCTCCTAGAAGCCAGACCAATGTGCCTGTTGTGAGCCAGCCCATGGGCTTGCCCGCCCCAAGAGTGCATCTGTGGTGAGGCAGTTCCTGGTGTAATGGCCTCTCCAAGTGGCTTGAACCATCTTGGCTGCCTTCTGCTGCTGGCTTATCTGACGGCGGATCCTGAAGCCCCTCCAGGCAGACTGGATGGAAGTGGCAGCCTTGTTAAGCTGATGCAGCTGCCTGGGATTCTGGGGTGCCGCCTGGCAGACAGAGGCCCAGGCTGTAGCCCTATGGCCTGTTGCACTCCGGCCCATTCCCTGCACCACCCGCGTGGGCTGGGTGTGTCCGCACGTGTGGCAGGTTCGAGGGCTGGAGCCCACAAGCATCACCACGCTGGGCGGGTTCCCGAGCCCAGAGTTGAGCGACTGGCAGAGGCTACAAACGTGGGGCTGACAAGACTGGAAACAACGGTGACCAGACAGGGTCCTGGGCGTGTGGTCCTGGAAGCGGCCTTGGTCAGGCGCAGTCACCGCTCTGCCGCGCAGCTCCGCCCACATGACTGGGAGGAATATTTGCTGTCTCTGCGTGTGGTTCCGCCGGGTGCAGTAGCCTCGCCAGGCAGCCTGGATGGTCGTGATGGCTCTGCAGAGCCGTGCCAGGTTCTGACGCACGCGGTAGCCACGCCAGTGAGCTTGGATGATGGTAGCCATCATGTGCCACATCCTGATGGTACGGCGCACCAAGTAGCCACGTGTGCCCGCCTGGAGAGTGATCACTGCATGGATGAGTATCGCCTCCACAGCCTGCATCGACATCATCAACTCCCCCGATAGCCTGGGATCCACCGCCGCCTGGTTGCCCACCGTCTGCCACTGCACGGTGTCCATGGCCGGCGCCCATACGCTGGGGGGGGCCACAGTGCGGTCCACGGGCCTGACCGCTACACTGGGAACAGCAGAGCTCCACGATTGGCCACCAGGTACACCAGCATCCGCGGGACCCTGGAGTAATGGGGGATTTAGGGGTGCCTTTTGACTAACTACAGGATTCATGGAGGTCTGTGACCCCACAGGTGTGTCCTGGTTAAAGAGGGGCCTCAGGGAACCACTGGGTGAAGACTCATAGCCCAGAGACACCCTCCGAGCTCTTGTTGGAATCCTAGGGATTGCGGTGCCATGTGCCACATTATTAGAGCGAATGATGGATGTTCTGCCTGCTGTGGATGCATTTGTGGAGTGTTTGGGACTACTTGAGGGGTCCTGGGGTACTTGCTTTTGCACCTCATGGGAGGGCACAGAACCTTCTAGTGGTTCTGGAACAATATTGCTATATATGGATCTGAAGGATTTTCTATGGCCGATGGACTCACGGCGGCCTTGGACTGGGTCCCCAAGCACTGATTTCTGACTGGACGCTTCCTTCTTAGCCATGGACAGATAAGGCAGCACGAGTGAGTCCACTCTGAGCGGCCCTGACCTCTGGAGAGGAGGAGGGTTCCCCTTCCTAGCCAAAGACTCTGGGTGTGATCTGGATGCCATGGTGCTGCCATGTGCCAGCTGGGGTGATCTTGAGCCTACAGTAGAAGCCACTATCCCTTGGTAATGGTTTTGGGATCCAACATGAGCCACATGCCCCTGTTGAACTGATGAGGCCTCAGTGGTCCCAGGAGCTATAAGCTTACTCATGGCCCTGCCAACTATAGATCTCCCCTGCACATTAGGGACCCCACTAGCAGCCCCAAGAGGGGCACTGGGGGACCTACTACTGATTACCGACTTTGGCTGCAGAGCTGGAATGATGCTGTGGGCCACAGAGGGCTTGGCTGGAAAGGGTACAGAGACCATGCCCTTGATTTCGCTGGGAGTAGCCTCCTCGAACCATGATGTCTGGCCTTGGGGAAGAGTCTCCTGCTCAGAGGAAGAGCTATGAACATGGTCAATATCATCTAAGAGATGGTGGTTCATCCACGGGGTTGCGTGAAGGACTGTGGATTTGCTGGTTAAGTCATCAGACTCTCCACTGGATCCTGACCCGTGGGAGACAGCCTCATCTAACTCTCCTGGTTTCAACATGGCCTGGTCTTCTGTGGCCCCAGATGACATAAACTCAGGATCTTGGCTCAATTTTAAGTCTCTTGACAGAACCGTGGGCATTTGGTGAAGACTCCTAGCTTTTAAAGGCTGAGGATGAACTTGAGCCAGGCTAGTGGCATGGGCTACCTGGATGGGGGCTATGGACTTCTCCACAGCCACTCCATGGTAAGGACGAGGAGTGATTCCCATTAACATGGAGTCTTGGGGAAGGCTTGAAGTGGCTGCAGGGGCTGAAGTTTTTGCAGATAGACTTTGCTTCATCCTGTCAGCATCAGATGCTGCCATTGAACTAGGGGCCACCCTACTAGCCATAGAACCTGGGGAAATGCTCTGTCCCACACCCTTGATCACAGACCCTGAGGGAAGGCTTGTAGCTATGCCACTAGGCATGGTGCCTGAGGCCACACCTGAGGTCATCCTATGGGCTGTGGAATCTTGCACAAGATCACAACCAGTTGCGCCTATCACAGTGTGCTGAGAGATAATATCTGCCTGTTGATAAGTGGATGGGTCCATCAGTACCACAGCAGGGTGGCAGTGGTCCAAAGATACTGGAATAGCAACATTGATCTGAGAGATGCTGGGGCCCACCCCAGTCAGGGAAAGCTTGGACAGATTCATACCTAGGGAATTGGGCACTGAAGCCACATGGAGGCTGGGACCCACACCTGTGGCCATGGAGGGTCCCTCCTCATGAATCAAAGGACTACCTGCTTCCCATACCTCAGATGCAATGGGAGCCATACCACTGGCCACTTGACACTGAATTTGGCCCATACCAGTTGTTATATTTCTCTGGGACAGACTCTCAGGCAGGCCAGCAGACGTGTTCCCCTGAGACATACTAAGGAACATACTAGCAGCCATTGGCCCCTGGGGGGAGCTTGCAGCCACACCCCTGAACAGAGTCCTCTTAGATACACTGAATCCCTGGCCTAGACTACAGTCCTCCTCATCAGTCATAGAGTCCTGGTACAGATTTGGTGTTGAAACAGTGACTACAGAAGATGGACACACACTTATATGCCTCTCATCCACCCTGGGCGGCTGACAGAACTCAACAGACACTCTGTTGAACTCATGGTCCTGGAAATTAGAGACTATCAAAGGCTCTTCACGTGATTCTACCCCGATAACTGGAGATGGCTGTTTATCCATACTACCAGCCACACTTGGATAGGGTCTACCTGAGCTAACTGAAATGACAATTGAGGGATGGCACAGACTAGGGGCTATTGCATCCAACCTTGAGCATGGCATATGTGAATCCCCTATGGAGACCCAACCTGGTTTGTGGAAGCCACGACCCACACCACTGACCACAGCTGGCTGAGACAGGCTTGAGGCTAACCTAGTGGCCACAGGTGGCTGGGACAGGCTAGGGGCCACCCCACTGATCATAGATGGTTGGGCTGGCCTGGAGGTCACCCTGCTGGATGGAAATGTCTGGGTTGGGCTGGGGACCATGCCACTGGCCACAGATGGCTGGGCTAGATTTGGGCACACCTCACTGGCCATCGATGGGTGGGCCAGGCTTGGGGACACTCCATGGGGCCTTAACAGGTGGGCTAGGTTTGGGGATACCCCACTGGGTGCTAATGGGTGCACTAGGCTTGGAGACAACCCAGTAATCTGAGATAGTTGGGATAGGCTTGGAGATACTCCTCTGAGTCCTAATGGGTATGCTAGGCTTGGAAACACCCCAGTAACCTGAGATGGCTGAGATATATTTGGGGATACCCCACTGGGTCCTAATGAGTGGCCTAGGCTTGGGGTCACCCTAGTAACCTGAGATGTCTGGGCTAGGCTTGGGAATATCCCACTGGATCCTAATGGGTGGCATAGGCTTGGAGACACCCCAGTAACCTGAGATGGCTGGACTAGGCTTGGAGACATTTCACTGTGTCCTAATGGGTGCACTAGGCTTGCAGTCACCCTAGTAACCTGAGATGGCTGGGCAAGGTTTAGGGACACTCCAGTGGATCCTAATGAGTGCCTTAGGCTTGGGGTCACCCCAATAACCTGAGATGTCTGAGCCAGGTTTGGGGACATTCCACTGGGTCCTAATGGGCGGGCAAGGCCTGAGGACACCCCAGTAACCTGAGATGGCTGGGCTAGCCTTGGAGACATCCCACTGGGTCCTAATGAGTGGGCTAGGCTTGGGGACATCCCAGTAACCTGAGATGGCTGGGCTAGGCTTAGGGGCACTCCACTGGGTCCTAATGGGTGGGTTAGGCTTGGGGACACTCCACTAGGTCCTAATGGGTAGGCTAGGCCTGGAGATACCCTGGTAACCTGAGATGGCTGGGCTGGGTTTAGGGATACTCTAGTGGTCTGAGATGGTTTGGCTAGGCTTGGCGATACCCCATTGGCCACAGATGGTGGGACTATGCTTGGGGACACCCCACTGGCTATTGATGAGTATCCTAGGTATGAACACCTCCTGTAGGTCATAGATGGCTGGGCTGGGCTGGAGGACACCCCATTGACCAGAGATAGTGGGGTTGGCCCTGGGGTAATGCCACTGGCCATAAGCTGCTGGGCTGTCCCTGGGGCTGCCCCATTAGCCATAGGTGGTTGGGCTGGCCCTGGGGTCACTCCATTGGTTATGGATGGATGAGCTGGCCCTAGGTTTGCCCCATTAGCTATTGATAGCTGGGCTGGTCCTAAAGCAATGCCATTGACCATAGATTGCTGGGCAGGCCCTCGGGCAATGCCATTGACCATAGATTGCTGGGCAGGCCCTTGGGTTGTCCCATGGGCCATAGATAGTTGGTCTGGCCCTGGGTTTGCCCCACTAGTTACTGACATCTGGGCTAGCCCTGGGGCAATGCTTTTGGTCATAGATGGCTGGGCTATCCCTGGGGTCACATCATTAGCTATTGATGGCTGGGCTAGTCCTGGGGCCTTGCCGTTGGCTATAGATTGGTATGCTTGGTTTAAGGCCATTTTCCTGGTGGCTGATGGCTGGCCTAGGCTGAGGGCCACCCCATTGGCTATAGATGATTGGCGTGGGCCTGAGATCACCTCACTGGACACTATATGCTGGGATAGGCTGGAGATAAATGTACTGGCCCCTGAGGACTGACCTGCGTTTGGGCCCACTGTAGTGGCCAATGTAGGCTGGGACAGGCTTGGGGCTAAGCTCTTGGCCACAAATGGTTGCTGACATACAGGCAGAGCCACAGTCCCTAAAGACAGAGTCCTCCTCAGTTTTGTTCTGAAAGTTGTCGGAGACATTTTCTCAGTGACATTTAGGGAGCTTTGGTCTGAGGAAAATATCTTGCTATCTGAGTGCCAGTGAACATTCAGGGTGAAGCAGCTGGACACAGAGCTCTGATGGGCAATTGGCACTTTTTCCAAGGCCGTGGTAGGCTGGTAAGGGAGGTTTGGGGTCTGGTATCTGTGGCCAGCTCTCTCAGTCTTTGCTGTGTCCTCAAACTTCTGGAGTCTCACTGTGGTCTCCTGAGGGAGGAGGGAAGCCCGCTGGAGGTCCCCTTCTAAATTGCCTTCCCAGCAGTCCTCCATCAGGTCAGCAGTGGTGAGGCTGGCCTCAGACATGGTGGAAGGACTAAAGGAGCTAGAGCTTTCCAGGGGGCTGTGAGAGTTGCTCTCATTCAGACTACAGTTCACAGAGACCTGAGAGAGGCTTTGGCCCAGGCTGTCATCTGGACCCTGTGGCAGCCTGACCATGAACTCACTGAGAATGGATATTGGGCGGTCAGTGGACAGCTCTTGAGAGCAGGGCAAGGCCGAAACAGAACCCTTTGTTGGATTCCTTAATTGTCCAGGAATGGATGTCTGGGGACAGACTCCTGGCAGCCCACTGCCTGGGGAAGGTTGAAACAGGCGGCCGGCTGCCTGAGTCTTTGGTGACTGCACTTTGCTCACCATGGTGGCCTGCAATGCATTTGAGGTCACCTTATTCATCACCTCCCTGGCACCCAGGGTGTCCCGTTTGTAATTTGGGGGCTGAGTCCTCCTTTGTACATTGTTCTTAGAGGCCCTAGATGGCTGAACTCGGGTCCCTAAGGGTTGGACACTGGGAAGCACCTTGCTGACCCTCAAGGACTGACACCAACAAGCAGTACCTCCACAGGCAAGGGATGGCTGGTGACCGTGAGCAGCCCTCCCACTGTTCCCACTGCCCACAAGCCTGCCTAAGGCCTCCCTGCCCGCCTCCCTTGACGCCCATGGATGAGAGGCCACCCTACTGACCGTGTGTGGCTTGTGGGAGCTTGGGGCTGTGCCATAGGCCACCGAGGGCCGGCTTGTACTTGGACCCACACCATTAGCAATGAATGGCTGCCACGGACTAGGTGGCGGCTGCAGGTGAGGTTGCTTAGGTAAGTTGGGGCCCTCCCCACTCCCCTCGGGCTTGAGATCTGATGCCAATTCGCCAGCCCCAAGCGTGAGACATGTATTTTCCTTTCTGAATTTTGGGCCTAAGTACAGGTTTGAGAAGTCCTTGCCAGGCCCCATCACCCAGGACAGCATGGGGTCCAGGCCAGTGCTCAGGGGACACTGGCGAATGCTGGTGATCACCCTACCACTCACTGAAGCTCCCACAGAGACTACCGATAAGTAGGGTGGCCCCCATATCATGGCCCCATCACCCATCTCCTCCACAGGCCCGGCGGGCTGGTCCATGGTGAAGCCCTCCCACGCCCCAATCTGGGAAACCCTGACCTTGCTGGACTGTGTTCTCACGGGGCCCAGGGAGGGCCCCCATGCAGCTGACGGGTTCCCCCTGCAGTCCACTGCCACTGGGGCTGGCATCACAGTCATCCCGATTCCTGCTGATTTTGAGGCAGACTTGGGAAGGATGGCTCCAGTCCTCAGGGCCACCTGTGACAGAGACTGGCTCAGGACGGCACCCAGCTCACCCTGGCACAAGGCCTGACTCAGAGTTGCCCGCTCCTCCTCTGTCAGTGCCTTACTGAGGACCTCGGCCAACTTGCCCTGCATGGCCTTGGTGAGTTCTGCCCGCAGCTCGCCCCGGGACAGGGCTCGGGACAGGGCGATGCCCAGTTCGCCCCAGGATAGCGCCTTCACCAGCACCATGCCCAGCATGCCCTGGGGAAGAGCCTTGGCCACAGTGGCACCAAGGACATCCTTGGATAGGGCCTGGTTCAGGGCTGCCCGGACTTCCCCCTGAGAGAGGGCTTTGGCCAGCAGGGCACGGAGATCCTCCTGGGAAGCCAACACAGTGGCCAGCTCAGCGCACAGGGAGGCCAGTTGGGAAGCCGCCACATCCTCTTGGCAGGGCACAGCCTGGTTGGGTACCGATGTCTGGGCCCTTGTGGCTCCATTGTCTCCCCAGGATTCAACATTGCATGTAGGCTGTCCGGCTGATGTCAGCAGAGGCACCAGCATGCCTTGTGTCTCAGGGGTCACTGGCCGTGGGCCCTGGGGGGTCTTACTTGGCAAATGGCTCTGGGACTGGATCTGGGTCAGTCTATCCTCTGGCTTGGCTCGGGGCAGAGTGCTAAAGACACTGAGGTGCTGGCAGGGCTGGGTGGACGCCTTGGACCCAGTCAGTAGTGGCTGGGACTGGGTCTTGCTGCTGAGGTCAGCAGCCTGGTGGGGTGTGAAGAGGCACTTGGTTGCATCTGTGACTAGCCGGCCCTGGGACTGTGCCTTCATCAGCCCGGTGGGCAGATGTGCCTGTGAATGCACCTTGGTCAGACATGTGACAAGATGGGCCAGGGATGAAGCCTTGGTCGCCTTGGTGGACAGATGCACCTGGGATGAGGCCTTGATCAGCGGTGTGGCCAGCTGTCCCTGGGACAGACAGGGTGGATGTTCATGGGACAAAGCCTTAGTCAGTGAGCTAACCAGCTGTCCCTGAGACACACAGGGTGGATGTCCCTGAGATGAGGTCTTGGTCAGCGAGGTAGCTGGCTGTCCCTGAGACAAGGAGGGTGGATGCGCCTGGGACAAGGCCTTGGTCAGTGAGGTGACTGGCTGTCCCCGAGATAAGCAGGGTGGATGTTCATGGGACAAGGCCTTGGTCAGTGAGGTGACCAGCTGTCCCTGAGACACACAGGGTGGTTGTGCCTGGGACAAGGCCTTGGTCAGTGAGAAGACTGGCTGTCCCTGAGACACACAGGGTGAATGTTCATGGTTCAAGGCCTTGGCCAGTGAGGTGACCAGCTGTCCCTGAGACACACAGGGTGGATGTCCAGGAGATGAAGCCTTGGTCAGTGAGATGACAGGCTGTCCCTGAGACACACAGGGTGGATGTGCCTGGGATGAAGCCTTGGTCAGTGAGATGTCTGGCTGTCCCTGAGACACACCAGGTGGATGTTCGTGGGTCAAGGCCTTGGTCAGTGAGGTGACCAACTGTCCCTGAGACACACAGGGTGGATGTCCTGGGGATGACATCTTAGTCAGTGAGATGATTGGCTGTCCTTGAGACAAGTAAGGTGGATGTTCATGGGACAAGGCCTTGGTCAGTGAAGTGGCTGGCTGTCCCTGAGATACACAGGGTGGATGTGCCTGGGATGAAACATTGGTCAGTGAGGTGGCCAGCTGTCCCTGGGGTAGGGTCACTGCCATTTTTACAGGCCCATACACCTGGGATTGGACTTTAACAACTTCCATCCTCAGGTGTGCCTGTGATTGGTCCTTGTTTCCTTCCTCAGCAACTTTAGTCCAGGACATGGGCCTGGTCATTCCTATGGCCACATTGGTCTTAGATGCAGTATCTGTTTTCAGCTGTTTCTGCAGAACAGTCTTGACCCTCTCAGCTTCCAGTGGAGGCTTGTCTGGAGCCTTGGGGGCCACAGCTCCTGGATGTGGCTGGGGGAAGCATTTGATCTTCCCATTACCCAAGTAAGAGACTTTCACTGTCCCTGAGGCCTGCTTCACATTCATGGTGGCCTTGGCCTTTGGCACATTCATATGTATGGGAGATGAGGTGTTGAGAATTCTGGCTGCTAGTCCTGCTTGGGGTGGAGCCTTTAGATTTCCAGCTGCTGGAGGGGATAGGCACAGTGTCTTTAGGACAGCAGCCACCTGGGCTGGGGTCTTGGTTAACATGGCTGCCAGGCGCATCTGGGGTGGGGTCTTGGTTACTGAGGTGACTGGGCATGTCTGGGATGAAGTCTTGGCTATGGTGGGCCCCGGACTTGTTTGTGGTAGTGTTTTGGCCGTGGTGGCCGCCAGATGCAGCTGGGGTGGGATCTTTGCTGTTACAGACACTGACTGGGGTGAGGTCTTGGTCATTGTGGCTATGTGGCGTGTCTGGGGCAGAGATTTCATCATTGAGGCCAGCAGGCATACCTGGGGTGTGATCTTAGCCATCATGGCTGCAGGGCGTGACTGTGGCGAAGTGCCAGTTGTCGAGACTGTTGGGCGCACCTGAGCTTGGGTCTTAGTCACCATGGGCCCTGTATACATCTGGGCTGGAGTCTTGGTTATTGAGACCTGGGCTGGGGCCTTGGTCATTGTTACTGTGGGCACTGGGCTCAACTTGGGTTGGGTCTTAGTCATCAGGGGTGCTGGATGTGTCTGTAGTGGGGTCTTGGTTGTTGTGGACACTGAATATGTCTGCAATGGGGTCTTGGTTGTGGAGACCACTGGATATGTCTGGGGCAGGGTCTTGGTAGTCATAGGTTCAGGACATATATGAAGAGGGTCTTTGAAGTTCTCTGTTTCCACATGGGCCTGGGTTTGGATCTTGAGTGGTCCAGTAACCACCTGGCCATACCTTCCTGATGATGGTGGCTCTGCGGCCCCTGCTTTGTAGCTTCTGGCAGTTACATGCTTGGCTTTCATCGTGTCACCCTCTACGTGAACAAGGCAGGCACTTCTGACAGTCCTGGTCAGCAGGCATGGTTCACATTTTGTGTCTAGACTCATTGGGCATGGAAATCTGATGGCCACGGTCTGGTGCGGCAAGAAGGCTACCCCGGAGCCACGAGGAGGAGCCTGTGGGACTGGCTCCGGGGGCTGAAGGGGGGGCACTGGCTGTGGGGTACTAGAGGCCAGACAGCCAGAGGAAGGGCACTGTGTCTCCTTGTTTAGCACTTTTTGCTGGCATAAAAGGTGGTTTTCTTCCTGATGCTGGAACCGTACCTGCTGGGGGGCATGGTAAGGGATGTCCCCCTCTTCCTTTGTCACTTTCTTCACCATCGACCTGCTAGACCGGAGAAGGCGTCTCATGCTGAAGCGTCGCCAGGCCTCCTGGATGGCCTTGGCCGCTGTCACCTGGGAGATCAGCTTCTGCCGGAGGCGGTAGCGCCTCCAGTTGACTTGGATGAGGGTGGCCGCACGGGACAGCATCATGTCCATCTCATCTACCAGGATGTTCTTGAAGGCCTGGCTCTCAACCACAGCCCGGAGTCGTGGGATGCGCCGGGGCGCCGTCTTGGCCTCAGCTAGCTGTTGCGAGAACACCTCCTTGGCCTTGGGGGCCTCCTGCTGCAACTGTGGAGACTCCTTCCCCATTTTGTCTTGGAGACCGGGTGTGGGTGGGGGCGGGAGGAAGCACTGCCCACTGGGTGACAACTGGTTCATGAGCTGTAGCTGTGTTGCTCGCTGCATTGTCTTGGTTCCTGAGTGGGTCAGCTCTGCCTATGGGAGGTGACGGGGGATAGTCAGGGAGCGGGGACTACATAAGACTAATGGTCTCCTGTCTGGGGCAGACACTTCTCCCAAGACCCAGATCCTTTTGTTCCTGGAACCTTGCAATCTTCCTCCTCCCTTTTATCATCCCTGCCACCTACTCAGGTGGACTTTGGTACCCGTGTATTCATCTTTCATCATCCTGTGGCCACTTTAACAGAGCATATTCTCATCCAAATGCCTCACCACCTACTAGCTTTTCTTTCTTTGTCTGTATCTTAAAATACACAAACACACACACACACACACATATATATATATATATATATATACACTTTTTTTTTTTTTGAGACAGAGTCTCACTTTGCCACCCTTGGTAGAGCGCCATGGCCTCATAGCTCACAGCAACCTCAAACTCTCAGGCTCAAGCAATTCTCTTGCCTCAGCCTCCCAAATAGCTGGGACTACAGGCAAGCACCCACCACAGCACCCTAGTTTTTTTGTTTGTTTGTTTGTTTTTAGAGACGGGGTCTCGCTCTTGCTCAGGCTGGTCTCAAACTCCTGAACTCAGGTGATCCAAGCCCCTGGGCCTCCCAGAGTGCTAGTATCACAGGGGTGAGCCACAGCACCTGGCCTTAAAATATATTTTGAGTAAATCACAGTTTTGGAAATTTCCTTTTTGTCTGTGTGTGTGTGTGTGTGTGTGTGTGTGTGTGTGATCTTCCTCTACCCATGAACTGTGAATTCTTAGAGGGTAGAAACCAGGTATGAGTCATTTTTGT
Organism: Arctocebus calabarensis; assembly: GCA_963573935.1. Classification (NCBI taxonomy): domain Eukaryota; kingdom Metazoa; phylum Chordata; class Mammalia; order Primates; family Lorisidae; genus Arctocebus; species Arctocebus calabarensis. The sequence goes on from CAUYON010088707.1 coordinate 25,650, forward strand.
GTCCCCGTCTCAGGTGTAGGGCTTGACTCCAACTATGAATGGATATTGGGTGGGTGAACGTCTTGGCTAATTTATGGTGAATGAAGTGGAAGTTGAATAGACAGATGGATAGGAGACTACATACTGAATGGATAAATCAATGGATTTTTTGTTGTTGTTGAGACAGAGTTTCACTATGTTGCCCTTGGTAGAGTGCCTTGGCATCACAACTCACAACAACCTCAAACTTTGGGCTTAAGCAATTCTCTTACCTCAGCCTTCCAAGAAGCTGGGACTACAGGTGCCTGCCACAATGCCCGGCTATTTTTTGTTGCATTTGTCATTGTTGTTTAGCTTGCCTGGGCCAGGTTCAAACCCACCAACTTTAGTGTATGTGGCTGGCACTGTAACCACTGTGCTATGAGCACTGAGCCATAAATCAGTGGATGAATGAATGGTAGATAGGTTCAAGTTTGAGGGATAGACAGAGGGCTGGGTAAGAATGAATGGGTAAATGAAGTTGATGAATAGGTAAGTGAATAAAAAAATGAACACATAAATGGATTGATGAATGAATGGATAAGTGAATGGACTGATGAGTAGATGGATGGTGGATGAGTGGTTGGGTGGGTGGCTAGACAAATGGATATATAGAGAGAGAGGAATAGGTAAGTGGATGGATGAATGGAGGGAGGTAGGAATAGGGGGCTGGAAGGATAGATGGATAAGTGAATGCATGGATGGATGGATAAATAGATAAATGAATTGAAGGATAGGTAGGTGGGTGGAAGGACAGATGGATACATGAATGAATGGAAGGATAGATGGGTAGATGGGTGGAAGCACGGATGAGTAAACAGATGCAGGGATGAATGAATAGATGGATTGATAAACAGATAAAAGGAGGAAGGAATAGGTGGATGAATGAATGAATGAATGGGTAGCTAGATGAATACATTTGCATGGGTGGATGAGTGTATGAATGGATGGAATAATGGGTGAGTAGGAATATGGATGGATACATGGACAGATAGATGAATGGGTGGGAAAGGGATAAATGGGTGAAAGGATGGATAAATGGATGTGTAGATGGATAGTAGAAAGCTAAATAGATAAATGGATGTGTAAATGAAAAGAGCCGAAGGGGCTTGGCACCCAAAGCTCAGTGGTTAGGGTGCCAGCCACATACACGGGAGCTAGTGGGTTCGAACCCAGCCTGGGTCTACTAAACAACAATAACGACAACAACAGCAACAACAAATAGCTGGGCATTGTGGTGGGTGCCTGTAGTCCCAGCTACTTGGGAGGCTCAGGCAAGAGAATCTCTTAAGCCACAGAGTTTGAAGTTGCTGTGAGCTGTGACATCCCGGCATTCTACTGAGGGCAACATATTAAGACTCTGACTCAAAAAAAAGAAAAACAGAGGCTCAGTGCTGTAGCTCAGTGTTTGGGGTGCTGGCCACATGCACCAAGGCAAGTGGGTTCAAGCCAAGCCCAGGCCTGCCAAACAACAATGACAACTACAGCAAGAAAATAGCCAGGCGTTGTGGTGGCACCTATAGTCCCAGCTTCTTGGAAGGCTGAGGCAAAAGGCTTGTTGGGCCCAAGAGACTGAGGTTGCTGTGAGCTATGAATACACCACGGTACTCTACACAGGCAATGAGACTCTGTCTCGAGAAAAAAAGAAATAACTTGGATGCATAGAGGTTCGGGATGCTGTCAAGCCACCCTGATGCATAGAACCCTGGTTTGACAAAAGCCTCCCCTTCAGGTTAGACCAGCCAGAGCCCATGCTCTGCCATCCTCTTACCTTGGAGGATCATAGAGTTGGAGGAGGAGCAGAAGAAGAAGGTGCAATCTCAGAAGCCAGCCTGCACGAGGAGACAGTCTTCAACCCTTCATCCCATGCAATGTGCAGCAACAGTGCCCTGGGCTGGCTCTGTGCTCAAGACCAACACAAAAAGAAATGTCAGAAGCAAAAAAAGTGAAATTCTGAAAGAAAAAAAAAAATTCAATTCCACAAGGACTGAATGTACAAGGAAGTTCAGTCCAGTGTTATTTTGTAGTTAGAAACCAAATAAAACAGGCTGGGCGCTCATAGCATAGTGGTTTGCCAGTCACATGCACCGAGAGTGGCGGGTTCAAACCAGCCCAGGCCAGCTAAACAACAATGACAACTACAACAAAAAATAGCCAGGCATTGTGGTGGGCGCCTGTAGTCCCAGCTACTTGGGAGGCTGAGGCAAGAGAATTGCTTAAACCCAAGAGTTTGAGGTTACTGTGAGCTGTGACGCCATAGTACTCTATGGGGGACGACATAGGGAGACTCTGTCTCAATTTAAAAAAAAGAAAAAAGAAAAAAAAGAAAGAAAGAAACCAAACAAAACAACTAGAAATAACCTAAACAGTAACTAGTAGGGGTTCAGCTACAAATGCATAAACAAATTATGTTCAAGGATCTTCATCCTTGTGTTCTTTACTTTTTTTATTTTTTTATCTTTTGAGACCAAGTCTCACTTTGTTGTTCTCGGTAGAGTATTATAGCGTCACAGCTCACAGCAACCTCAAACTCTTGGGCTTAAGTGATTCTTTTGCCTCACCCTCCCAAGTAGCTGGGACTAAAGCGCTTGCCACACGCCTGGCTATTTTTTTTTTTTTAAGAGACAGGGTCTCACTCTTGCTCAGGCTGGTCTTGAACTTGTAAGCTCAGGCAATCCACCCACCTCAGCCTCCTAAAGTGCTGGGATTACAGACCCTTGTGTTGTTTAGAAGAGTGAAAACAGGAAGAGAATCAAATGCTTATCAACAGACAGGTGGTTTAAATTAATCAATAGAACATTCATACAATGGCATGATAGCCAGCCATTGGAAATGGTATCCAGGAGACTAGCGAACAATACAGTCAAGATGGCTAAAGGTGACCCCAAGAAACCAAAGGGCAAGATGTCTGCCTATGCCTTCTATGTGCAGGCATGCAGAGAAGAACATAAGAAAAAAAACCCAGAGGTCCCTGTAAATTGTTTTTTTTTTTTGAGACAGATCCTCAAGCTGTCACCCTGGATAGAGTGCTGTAGCATCATAGCTCACAGCAATCTCCAATTCCTGGGCTCAAGTGAGTCTCCTGCCTCTGCCTCCCAAGTAGCTGGGACTATAGGCGCCCAACACAACGCCCGGCCATTTTTTGTTTGCAGCCGTCATTGTTGTTTGGCGGGCCCGGGCTGGATTCGAACCCACCAGCTTAGGCGTACGTGGCTGGTGCCTTAGCCCGTTGAGCCACAGGTGCTAAGCTGGTCCCTGTAAATTTTGCAGAATTTTCCAAGAAGTAAATGCTCTGAAAGGTAGAAGGCAATGTCTGGGAAAGAGAAGTCTAAATTTGATGAAATGGCAAAGGCTGATAAAGTCCGCTATGATCGGGAAATGAAGGAAGCTAAAGGAGGAAAGAAAAAGGACCCTAACCCTGCCCCCAAGAGGCCACCATCTGGATTTTTCCTCTTCTGG
>CAUYON010088709.1:0-16477 GCA_963573935.1 Arctocebus calabarensis
TTTTTTTTTTTTTTTTTTGAGACAGAGCCTCAAGCTGTCACCCTGGATAGAGTGCTGTGACATCACAGCTCACAGCAACCTCCAATTCCTGGGCTCAAGCGAGTCTCTTGCCTCCGCCTCCCAAGTAGCTGGGACTGCAGGTGCCCGCCACAACGCCCGGCCATTTTTTGGTTGCAGCCATCATTGTTGTTTGGCTGACTGGGCTGGATTCTAACCCTCCAGCTCAGGTGTACGTGGCTGGCGCCTTAGCCCACTGAGCCACAGGCACTGAGCCAAAGCAATATGATTTTTAAAAGCAGAGAAGGACTGAACATTTCTAAATCCCAAAATACTAGAATTTGAAGTATAAAAGAGATAGTATCTATTTCAATAAAAAAGAATTACCACTTTACAAGTGGCAAACTCACAAACTGTGCATTCCATCAAAGATTGATGAAACAAAAAACTAAAACAACTTTTTTTTTTAAACTAATTTTATTTATTTATTTTTTTGAGACAGAGCCTCAAGCTGTCACCCTGGATAGAGTACTGTGGCATCACAGCTCACAGAGACCTTCAATTCCTGGGCTCAAGCGAGTCTCCTGCCTCTGCCTCCCAAGCTAGGACTACAGGCACCCGCCACAATGCCCGGCCATTTTTTGGTTGCGGCCGTCATTGTTGCTTGGTGGGCCCAGGCTGGATTCGAACCTGTCAGCTCAGGTATACGTGGCTGATGCCTTAGCCTGTTGAACCACAGGCGCTAAACCAAAACTGAAATAACTTTAAACCACTACTAGTCTAACAAAACAGGAAACTCAATAATCTTCCTAAACTTATTTTTTTCTTTTTTGAGCAGTAGTATAATGATAAAAAGTTGCAGATCCGAAGCTAGACATCCTGGGTTCAAATCCTAGCTCTTCTACTTAATTTGCTGTGATCACAGATTAATACCTGTGTACTTCAGGTTTCCTTTTCTGTCAAATGGCACTAGTACTAGTATACTTGCTTAATAGGGACTAGTATGGAGAATAAACATAGTATATCACTAATAAATAATGCCTGCAGCATGCATACTGATAACTCAAAAGATGCAAGTGATTTGGCTATCTCACCCTTACAGAAATAAGACATTTCAAACTGCTGCATACTTTGAAGATTCAATATATTATATCAAAAGATACATCATTACGGGCAGCACATGTGGCGCAAAGGAGTAGGGCGCTGACCCCATATACCAGAGGTGGCATGTTCAAACCCAGCCCTGGCCAAAAAAAAAATATATATATATATATCATTTCAGTGCCTGTGGCTCAAGCGGCTAAGGCGCCAGTCACACTTGAGCTGGCGGGTTCGAATCCAGCCCAGGCCGGACAAACGATGGCTGCAACCAAAAGATAGCCGGGAGTTGTGGCAGGCACAGGTGGTCCCACTACGTGGGAGGCATAGGCAGGAGAATCGCTTGAGCCCAAAAGTTTGAGGTTGCTGTGAGCTGGGATGCCACATCAACCTCAACCCCAGGGCGACAGCTTGAGGCTCTGTCTCAAAAAAAAAAAAAGATGTATCATTTCAGCAACTAGACCTCTGAAGATAGTAAGGGAGATAAATTAGACTGAGAAAGGATATCATCCTCTTGCTTTTGCATTACAAAGGTACTACCTTTATCTCTTAAGTAAAACCTTGCTATGAAATGCTCTGGTCAAATCAGACACAGCATGAAGGTGAGGTGGCTAAGAACTTTTCAGATTTTCAGTAGCTTGAAAAAATTTAGAAAAACTATTTTCAATATTGCCATCTCCATTCTTTGGCACTAAGGAACCAGTACCCAGTGCTAAAACATTTGTCATTTGTTAGAAGCACTACAGGTAAGTGGTTTTTTGTTGTTGTTTGTTTTTGAGACAGAGCCTCAAGCTGTTGCCCTGGGTAGAGTGCCGTAGCATCACAGCTCACAGCAACCTCCAATTCCTGGGCTCAAGCGAGTCTCCTGCCTCTGCCTCCCAAGTAGCTGGTACTACAGGCGCCCGCCACAACGCCCAGCCATTTTTTGGTTGCAACTGTCATTGTTGTTTGGCAGGCCTGGGCTGGATTCAAACCCGCCAGCTCCACAGCCGAGCCAATTTTTTTTTTTTTTTTAAGAGACAGTCTCACTTTGTCGCCGTTGGTAGTGCCGTCAGGTCACAGCTCACAGCAACCTCCAACTCTTAGGCTTAGGCAATTCTCTTGCCCTACTCACTGAGTCACAGGTGTGGCCCTAAGTGGTTAATTTTTTAAAGGCATCAGAATGCCTACTTATAACCCTGGCTCTGCTACTTGCTAGCTGTGTTACCCTTGATAAGTTACTTCTCTGCCTCAGTTTCCTTATCTATAAATCCTGGATAACTGCCATCTCACAGGACTATTGGGAAGATTATGTGTTAATTCATGGAAAGCTGTTAGAACAGGTCCCAACAATGTTATTAAGACAGCATAAAATGCTTCCCAGTATTGACATAAGTGCTTTAGAGAAAAGATCTCACCCAGAGGCTCGGCGCCTGTGGCTCAAGAGGCTAAAGTGCCAGCCACATACACCTGAGCTGGCAGGTTCGAATCCACCCTGGGCCCGCCAAACAACGAAGGCTGCAAACAAAAAATAGCTGAGCGTTGTAGTCCCAGCTACTTGGGAGGCAGAAGCAGGAGACTCGCTTGAGCCCAGGAGTTGGAGGTTGCTGTGAGCTGTGATGCCATGGCACCCTACCCAGGCTCTGTCTCAAAAAAAAAAAAAAAAGAGGGCAGCACCTGTGGCTCAAAGGAGCAAGGCACCAGCCCCATATGCCAGAGGTGGCTGGTTCAAACCCAGCCCCGGCCAAAAACTGTAAAAAAAAAAAACCTCACCCAGAAAAGAAAAAAATCTATTTCCATTTTTAGTTATTTGTATTGGTACCAGATAAGACAGTACAAATGCAAAGGAAGATGTACAAGGCTCATGCCATTAACCTGTTGCTTGAAGACCTGACTTTGAGCCAGGAAAGAAAATCAGAAGGATGATTACTTGATGGTATCTTTTAAAGGGGTATCATGCGTCTGGTAAGGACTTGACTAAATTATTTGCGATATTTTCATTTAATGCCTTGTTTCAGTCTTCTATGTACAAATTCTTTATACACTTTCAAACATTTAGTCTCTTCCCTAGTTTTTTTTTTTGAGACAGAGCCTCAAGCTGTTGCCCTAGGTAGAGTGCTGTGGCATCACCGCTCACAGCAACCTCCAACTCCTGGGTTTAAGCGATTCTCTTGCCTCAGCCTCCCAAGTAGCTGGGACCACAGGCACCTGCCACAACGCCTGGCTATTTTTTGGTTGCAGCCATCCTTATTGTTTGGCAGGCCCGGACTGGATTTGAACCCGCCAGCTCAGGTGTATGTGGCTGGCGCCTTAGCCACAGGCGCCAAGCCCCAAGTAGTTTTTTTTTAAATCAGTTTTTTGGCCAGGCATGGTGGCTCACACCTGTAATCCCAGCACTTGGGAGGCTGAGGTGGGTGGATTGCCTGAGCTCACAGGTTCTAGACCAACCTGAGCCAAAATTAGACCCTGTCTCTAAAAAATAGCTGGATGTTGTGGTGGGCACCTGTAATCCCAGCTACTTGGAAGGCTGAGGAAAGAGAACTGCTTGAGCCGAAGAGTTTGAGGTTGCTATAAGATATGACGCCACGGCACTCTACTGAGGGCGACAAAGTGAGACTCTGCTTAAAAAAAAAGAACAAAAAAGTTTTTTAACATTCCAGCCTAAGCAAGAGCAAGACCCCATCTCTACCAAAAAATAGCAGAACTATCTAGGCCTTGTGGCTGGTACCTGTAGTCCTAGCTACTTGGGAGATTGAGGCAAGTGGATCAATTGTGTCCAAGTTTGAGGTTGCTGGCTCGGTGCCTGTGGCTCAAATGGCTAAGGTGCCAGCCACGTACATCTGAGCTGGTGGGTTTGAATCAAGCCCTGGCCTGCCAAATAAGGACGGCTACAACCAAAAAATAGCCGGGAATTGTGGTGGGCACCTATAGTCCCAGCTACTTGAGAGGCAGAGGCAGGAGAACTGCTTGAGCCCAGGAGTTGGAGGTTGCTGTGAACTGTGATGCCACAGCACTCTACCCAGGGCAACAGCTTGAGGCTCTATCTCAAGAAAGAAAAAAAAAAAGTTTGAGGTTGCTGTGAGCTACGATGCCATTGCACTCTACCCGGGGCAACAGAGTCAGACTCAGTCTCAAAAAATAAAAATAAAATTCCAGTAACATTAATCATTTAGCTAGCTATTACTAAGTGGAAGAACAAATTCTATTTACCAGGCCAGCCATTATCACAACAATTTTATACCAATTCCTCATAAGCTGATAGCAAGCAAGGATAAACGGCCTTCTTAGCTATAAGAGGATAAATCGGTGTTTTAGTTTGAAGAATTTTAAAACAAGCCAAGAAATTGTATAAAATTTAAATTTTATGACCATTTTTGCACCTTTTTACACTTAACACAATGGAAATGTTCATATTCATTTTTCCTCCAAAGGAAAAAATTCTGATTCATCACTATGTTGCACAGTATAATAAAAATATGAATTCGGGTACTTAGTCAAGTTTTTAAAGAATGCAAATAACAAGACACGATTTTACTTCCAAAATCTGAAGTCATCAACATGATTTTGTAGTACTGTACCTCAATATTCATTATTATTCTGATGAAGATAGCCCCCTAGTCAGATTTTCTAAAAAGCCTCTGCCCCACCACAACTTCCTGAGATCTGTGAAGAAACTAAAGTCTTGTGATCAGATTCCACATAGTACTGGCAGTTTTGTAATCATAGGAAAAAGTGGTGATGGATTCTATGTGTCAATTAGTTGTAGTCTGCTGATCTGATTAGAAGCCTTGACAAATGCTTGGTGGCGATTGCAAATAACTGCCAAGCATATAGGGATGATACAGTAGCCCACCGTTTTGGGATCAGCTCTTGTACAAGAGTAAAGGAACAAAAACATCTGTAAGTAAGGTATCAGAAAAATAATTGTCCACAACCAAAATGGCAGGGAGAGTAACCGAGCTTTCAAAGAGTGTGTCCATGTGGTTCCTTCAAGGGGCTCCTCAGGGTGTTGTTGAATGTGTTCCAAGGCCAGCCTGTTGTAAGTCTCATTGATTTCAAATACGTAGTAAAATGCTGCTGCACTTGCTAAAAGATACAATCCCACTCCAATCCATCCCATCCGCTGACGGAAGTTCATCATTCTCCATGCTCTGTGCCTTCGAGTTTAAAAAAAATACAGTTAGGGTCTAATAATACTGTCATAGCATCTATTCCAAATCGTACTTCCTTTATTTCCAAGAGTTCTAAAACATCCCAGTAACACGTTAAAGACTTAAAACAATTAAGTTACATTTATTAAGGAATGTAAACAACTTACAAGTTGTTATTTTGTGTAAGTTATGAGCCAATAAAAAACACCATTTTCTGCATGTACCGAATTCTGCTTTTCACGTGAATCCCGCAAAATAAATAAATCATTACGTCCTATCTACAATGGTCTACCTTCCGTTTCAAAACTGGAATTAAACTAGTTCCCTATGGGACATTTCCTCCTACCGCTGAAATCCTCTTGTCTTCAGACGGGAACACTGGCTTCTAAAAGTCAAGCCAACGTTGGAGCCCCCAAGTTAAGACAGTAACTCTTAAACACTTACAGTGGTCCCGAAAATCTTCCTGTTCCCACAGCAAGCGTTAAAGAGTCACTCAGTTCTGAATAATCGGGCGGCTTTGGCATTTCACAGAAAGCACCATACAAGAAATCCCCTGGGTCACCCGGCTTGGACAGAGGTGAACGCCGCCAGCCTGGAGCGCAAGCTAACTGTGATTAAGTACAGCGTGACTGCAGCCGGTCACGCGCCGGCCCAGCCCCAGTCGCCGCTGCCGAAGCCCCGCTCGGGGCACCCGGCCCGGCCAGGAGACTCCTGAGCCACCAGGGCCTCCCCGGCAGCCGGCCCCGCCCCCTGCCGCGCTGCAGCGCCCGCGCGGGCGACCAGTGCTTTGCAAGTGGAGCCAGGCCCTGGCTTCACCGCCCTCCTGCGCTGAGAGCCCGGCGCCCGGCAGGGTCCGCCAGCCGAGCCTTCCTGCAAATCTGAGGAGGTCCCGGGTCTCACCTTCCTGTCCCGGGTGGCCAACCCGCCCGCGGCCCCGGATGCCGCAGCAGTCGGGGCTTCCGGCTGCGCCCGGAAGCGTGCGCGTCCCTTCCCGACAGCCCCGCCTCCTCGTGCAGACAGGGCGTTTCCGGCCGCCGCGCGGCCGAAGCAAGTCCAAAGCCTGTCCACCTGGATCTCAAGTGGGTTTTGTTTTTTTTTTTTTGACGCAGTGGAAGCCAGTCCTTTAGGTGGGCTGCTGTCAGGACCTGGCCACCATATCGCTCCTCAGCCTTGCCACCTGGTACTCCGCTCGCGACCCTCATAGCCCTATCATGCTGCGGAAAGCACCGCAGGGACGACGCAATAGAGCATCAGTCGCTTTGGCCCACTGAGTGTCCAACGAAGCCGAGCGGAGCCGGCCTGGCACCTCGGCCGCCCGCAGACGGACTCAGGCACCGAGCACTAGCTAACGGTGAGGGGGACACGGTCCCTGCAGGCCCCGTGTGCGCTGGGACTCCCGACCTGGGAGAGGGTGAGATGGCGGCTTGCCGCAGAGCGCTGCATTGTGGCGGGCCCGGTGGGCCTGGGGGTGGGGGGGCGGGTTACACGGGCGCCTTGAACTTTGGCACTTTTAACCCGACTGTTCTGTCCTGCAGGCTGCTGGACTCGGCACGTTACGAGACACACCGGGGTACCGCCGAGGATTATTCTGAATTGCGGTGGGCATCTGTGTCCCGAACCAATCGGAATTTATAATCTATTATTTCGGGCGCCATGACATTAAGATTCTTAGAAGATTGGTGCAGGGGAATGGATATGAACCCGCGAAAAGCGCTGTTGATTGCTGGCATCCCCCAGACCTGCAGTGTGGCAGAAATCGAGGAGTCTCTGCGGGCTGGTTTAGCTCCTTTAGGGGAGTACAAACTGCTTGGGAGGATGTTCAGAAGGGATGAGAACAGGAATGTAGCCTTAGTAGGGCTGACTGAGGAGACTGTTCATTCTCTGGTCCCTAAAGAGATACCAGGGAAAGGGGGTATGTGGAGAGTGATCTTTAAGCCCCCTGAACCAGATAATGAATTTCTAAGCAGATTAAATGAATTTTTAGAGGCAGAGGGCATTACAGTGGGTGAGATGACCAGAGCTCTAGGGTATGAAAATGACCCTTTTGATCGAGACCAGGACGTGATCCCAGAAATTCAGGCCCCTGTGTTGACACAGGCATTAGAAGAGGTGCTTCAGCCTGCTCTGCATTACCTGAACTATAAAAAGCTGAGAGTATTCTCAGGTAGGGATCCTCCAGAACCAGAAGAGGAAGAATTTGGACGCTGGATGTTTCATACTACTCAAATGATGAAGGCATGGCAGGTTTCAGATGCAGAGAAAAGAAGGCGGTTGCTAGAGAGCCTTAGAGGCCCAGCATTGGATGTTATTCGTGTTCTCAAAATCAACAATCCCTTAATTACAGTCCTTGAATGCTTGCAGGCTCTTGAGCAAGTATTTGGGGTTATAGACAATCCTAGGGAATTGCAGGTCAAATATCTAACCACTTACCAGAAGGATGAAGAAAAATTGTCTGCTTACATACTAAGGCTAGAACCCTTGTTACAGAAGCTGGTGCAGAGAGGAACAATTGAGAAAGACCTTATGAATCAGGCTCGGTTAGACCAAGTCATTGCTGGGGCAGTCTACAGAACAGTTAGAAGACAGCTTGATTTGCCACAGGATGGCCCAGCCCCTGGCTTTTTGCAGTTACTGGCACTGATAAAAGATTTGGAGGCAGCTGAGGATGAGGACAAGGCCCTCCTCCAAGCAGGATTAGAAAGGCATATCACCTAAATCTCAGGAAACTGGGAAGGGATATCAGCCAATGAGTGGAGCATGAAAGTAGAAAAGTCTATACACTCCAGTGATAGACATTAACCAAAACCTACTACCCGCTGCCAAATGACTAATTTTTGTGCAGTTTTCAGTATGTACTCTTGTCATTTCTGTGCCTATTTAATGTCTCCTAAGTGTGATTTACTAGGAAAGATGTAGTTCTGCACTTATTTATCTATTTAAAACTGCTGTTTGTTTAATCTGTGATTTTTTTTTTTTTTTTTGTAGAGAGAGTCTCACTTTATTGCCCTGGGTAGTGTGCTGTGGTGTCACACAGCTCACAGCAACCTCCAACTCCTGGGCTTAGGCGATTCTCTTGCCTCAGCCTCTGGAGTAGCTGGGACGTCAGGCACCCACCACAACACCTGCCTATTTTTTGTTGTTGTTGCAGTTTGGCTGGGGCCGGGTTTGAACCTGCCACCCTCAGTATATGGGGCCTGCACCTTACTGACTAAGCCACAGGCACCACCCTAATCTGTGAATTTTTTATCGTGCAATTTTTTTGTTTTATCGTGCCATATCGTACAAAAGGTTTGTTTCCACATATGTGTACTGCAAAAGACAGGGAAGGCTTAAGCACACATGCTGACCAGATCTCATGGAGATGTCACCTGGTTTGGTAATAGGTGCAAGTGTATCATGTCACAGGCGATGGTGTTATGTCAGTGGTTTTTAGGTGTATATTGCCCCATATTTATGATGATCATGAGCAACGGTTAAGATAATTATTTTTTGTATGAATCAGAAGTGTATTTGTTCTGTGCAATCCAAAGACAGAATTGAATTCTGAGGTTATGTTTGCAATGACTTGTCTATAACTCCAGATTTGTGATATGTATCATTAAAGTATCTAGTTCTGAGTATCAGTTCTATGGTTGTAAAATTATAAAATAAAGGAATGCTTAAAAAAAAAGAGACGACTTCTTCTGTTTTGTTTATATTATAGTTATAAAAAAGACTTAATTTGAACAAAAGTTCCCAAAGCAGGAATCTGAAAATTCCTGAATTTATATAGACTTAGTTCCTTGGATTCTTTGTTCTTAGTAGGACAGGATGGGAGATCTCTTTCTACGTGAGACTCTTAGAGGGACCTTCCACTGAAGCAGTAAAACAATGGAATGAAACAAATTGCACAAACTAGCAAAAGGTCTAGACTCATCAGTCTATTGGATTTGGAGGGAGAAAGTAACATTGCATGGCAAACTAGACTTAAAAAGTTACCCCCATAGGGTGGCACCTGTGGCTCAAAGTAGGGCGCCAGCCCCATACACCAGAGGTGATGGGTTCAAACCCAGCCCTGGCCAAAAACTGCAAAAAAAAAAGTTACCCCTATATGTTCTCATTTATTTAAAAACCCTGCAGTGCAGGAAAACTTGGTTTCATACTTGTGGAAATGGGCTCAGAAACTTTAAAACTTGCCAAGGTGAAACAACTAGTAAATGGCTGGACCAGGATTCTGTCTTACTGCAAGGCCTGTATTCCTTCCACTGCCAAGAAAGAGTAGCAATAATGAGGGTATCTATACCAAACAGCCACCTAAGGGAAGCAAGGCCAGCATAGGCCACATTTTGTATGTATGCATTGGCATGTAGTACCGATGACCTCAAGCAACAGGAAGATTAAGAGAGCCAACCCAATGCACAGTCAAATCCACATATGACTTGGCTCCCTCCAATTTTTAATAGCCTACTGTTGATTGGAGCCCTTTACAAGTAATTTATTTTGTATGTTATATGTATTACTTTCAGAATATAAGCTAGAGAAATGGAAATGCTATTACGAAAATCATGGCCAGGCGTGGTGACTCATACCTGTAATCCTAGCACTCTGGGAGACAGGCAGGTGGATTGGCTGAGCTCACAGGTTCTGAGAACAGCCTGAGCAAGGATGAGACCCCATCTCTAAAAACAGCCATGCATTGTGGTGGGCGCCTGTAGTCCCAGCTACTGGGGAAGCTGAGTCAAGAGACTCACATGAGCCCAAGAGTTGGAGGGTGCTGCGAGCGATGATGCCATCGCACTCTACTGAGGGCAACAAAATAAAAAAAAAAAAAAATAGCAACAGTGGCTCATGTCTTTGATTCTAGCACTTTGGGAGGTCAAGGCAAAAGGATTGCTTGAACTCAGGAGTTGGAGTTTGCAGTAAGCTATGATCATGCCACTATTCTCCAACCTGGGCAACTGCAAGACCCTGTCTCAAAAAAAAAAAAAAAATTACGAGGAAGAGAAAAAATGAGGTTAGGCAATTAAGCTCACAAACTCATCCTAGAAAAGGTGCTACATACCCATTGCTGAATATCACTGGAGTCATCTTTGAAGTGCTCCCTTGGGAAGCTATGCACTGATGCCAGTGCCTAGTCCACCTTCAAAGCAATTTTGGAATGCTTTCTGGAATGGCCATCAAGGCTGTAGGAGGTTGGACAGTTAAGTTTGAGAACTCGCCCTAGAAAAAAATGCTTTGAAGGGTGGACTTTGGCGCTGACATCAATGCATTTCCAAGGGGAGTACTTCAAAGGTGACCATGGTGATACTCAGCAGTGAGGTAGGTAGCACTTTTTCTAGGACAAGTTTGTGAACTTAATTGTCAGACCTGGTATATTTACAATTCATTAAATGGCAGTGGATCACCGTAAAGGTCTTCATCCTTGTTATTTTCACTTAGAAGAGGAGAAAGAGGAAGGTCTTGCTGCCTCCAAAAGGTGGCAGAGGCAGAAGAAAATTCAAATATAAGTGGACCCGTGCAGATCAAACCCATGTTTTCCTGGCTTGGCGCCCGTAGCACAGTGGTTATGGCACCAGCCACATAACGCTGAAGCTGGTGGGTTCAAACTCAGCCTGTGCCTGCTAAACAACAACTGCAACAATATCTGAGCATTGTGCCCGGTGCCTGTAGTCCCAGCTACTCAGGAGGCTGAGGCAAGAGAATCACTTAACCCCCAGAGTTTGAGGTTGCTGTGAGCTGTGATGCCACAGCACTCTATCAAGGGTGACAAAGTGAGACTCTGTCCCCCCCCAAAATAAAAAGGCTTGGCTCCCATAGCACAGTGGTTACGGCAACAGCCACATATACCGAGGCTAGTGGGTTCGAACCCTGTGGGGCCAACTAAAACAACAATGACAACTGCAACAACAATAACAAAAAATAGCTGGGCATTGTGGTGGCGCCTCCCAGCTGCTTGGGAGGCTGAGGCAAGAGGATAGCTTGAGCCCAAGAGTTTGAGGTTGCTGTGAACTGTGACACCACAGCACTCTACTGAGGGCAACATAGTGAGACTCAGTCTCAAAAAAAAGGGTGGCAGCTGTGGCTCAAAGGAGTGGGGCGGCAGCCCCATATACTGGAGGCGGCGGGTTCAAACCTGGGCCCAACCAAAAACTGCAAAAAAATAAAAAGTGATGGCATGAAGAAAGTTTGAAAACTGCTGAAAGGTGTTATGAAGTCTTTAATAAAAGTACCCAAAAGATGGCTCAGCGCCCATAGCACAGTGGTTATAGCGCCAGCCTCATGAACCAAGGCTAGTGGGTTGGATCCTGGCCTGGGCCAGCTAAACAATGACAAATGCAACAAAAAAAATAGCCAGGCATTGTGGCAGGCACCTGTAGTCCCAGCTACTTTGGAGGCTGAGGCAAGAGAATCACTTAAGCCCAAGAGTTTGAGCTGTGAGGCCACAGCACTCTACACAGGGCAACATAGTGAGACTTTGTTTAAAAAAAAAAAAAATACCCCAAAGAGGCTCAGTGCCTGTAGCTCAGTGGCTAAGGCACCAGCCACATACACCAGGGCTGGCAATGGGTTTGAACCTGGCTAGGGTCTGCCAACAACAATGGCAACTACAACAGAAATATAACTGGGCGTTGTGGTGGGCGCCAGTAATCCCAGCTACTTTGGAGACAGAGGCAAGAGAATCGCTTCATCCCAGGAGTTTGAGGTTGCTGTGAGCTGTGACGGCCTAGCACTCTTGGTGACAGCTGGAGTCACCAAGGACCCAAAAGAATCAAATTTGGGATGCACACTTTTAGTTTTAAATTCAAAAACCTAGTATGATGTTTCTATTGTTACTACATGTCATGATTTCATCCTTTATAAGTTCACATAGTTTTCCCAATGTAGAAAAGCTAAATGTTAACTGAGTGCGGAGGCTGACACCTGTAATCCTAGCACCCACCCGAGCCAGGTAGATTGCCTGAGCTCAAGGGTTCGAGACCAGCCTGAGCCAGAGCAAGACCTGGTCTCTAAAAAATAACCATGCATTGTGGTGGCACCTGTAATCCCAGCTACTTGGGAGGCTGAGGCAAGAGAATCACTTGAGCCCAGGAATTTGAGGTTGATGTGAGCTGTGACACTGTTGCAGGATGATGAGGCCGAATGGTGAGAAAGAGTACCCAAATACCATGTTTATAAGAGGGAGGGCTTTATTTCAGTTGACAGAGCAAACAGCTTAGATGAATTCAAAATGGCCATGCTCCCTGAATGGCATGGTCTTTCTCTTTTCATCTCCAGTCAAAACAGTTCCAATCTACGGGTACCTTTCACATAGATCAGTTTATATCAAGCGGGAGAAGCTGTTCCAGCACCCTACAGGATTTCACAGAAGTGGAAATTTCCAGGTCCTAGGCAGTTAAATCTACAAATTCCTAAGAGCTGAGTCACCATGGAGAGGACCCTGCAGGTGTATTCTTGGGGTCTCCTTGAGAAGACTTCTGTTCTACTAGACCTCGTCCTTCCCAGGTATATTGTCTCAACTCCCTGGCACTCTACCAAGGGCAATAAAGTGAGACTCTGTCTCAAAAAGAAAAAAAAAAGACAGAAAGAAAGCTAAATGCTAGGTGACATATGGACTCTGAAGAAGTTGGACTCTAAACATGTAATTCTTATCCTGTTTATATTTGTATATTTATTTAGAGTGTACAAGGCTCTGTGACACAGGCCATTCACTTGCCACCTCAGTAGTGGGAAGCAGTATTACCCGATTTGCTAGTAAGCAAATATGTGTGCACCCAGAGATATTAATAAACACTGCATCTGTCTTGTATGTGAGGCACTGAGCTAAGGATTTAAGACTATCTAATTAGGGTAGTGCCTGTGGCTCAGTGGGTAGGGTGCCGGCCCCATATACCAAGGGTGGTGGGTTCAAACCCAGCCCCAGCCAAACTGCAACAAAAAAATAGCCAGGTGTTCTGGTGGGCACCTATATTCCCAGCTACTCAGGAGGCTGAGGCAAGAGAATCGCCTAAGCCCAGGATTTGGACGTTGATGTGAGCTATGACGCCACAGTACTCTACCAAGGGCGATAGAGTAAGACTCTTGTCTCTAAAAAAAAAAAAAAAAAAGACTATATAATTAAATTCTGAGCATTATTCCTGCCCTGGAGGTCTATACAGGGTTAGTATAGATGACTGACATGGAACACCTGCCATTGGCCAGCTACTGAGCACCAGTAAGTCTTTTATTTCCTGCATCTTACAGATGAGACTAAAGCACAGAGAAGTTAAGTAGCTTGGCTAGAATTTCACAGCTAATGAATGGCAGTGTTACCAGATGAAGAGGGTCTGGCCTCCTGTCACTGTCAGGCAATATGCAGAGATGAGGATAGGCCCACCAAACTTTGTCAGAAAGCTTGAGATTCTAAAGGACAATGAGAGTAGCCTCTCCAACACTGTTCTGTTCTTCTCTTCCCCAAGTTACAATTTTATGCATTGTGGTTTACAGTAAAGACTGTACTAACTTTTACTTTAAATAATAAAAAACTCAGTGGGTGGTGCCCATAGTCAGAGCACTAGCCCCATGTAGCAGGGGTGGTGGGTTCAAATCCAGCCTGGGCCTGCTAAACTAAAATTTAAAAAAATAGCCAGGCGTTGTGGCGGGCACTTGTAGTCCCAGCTACTTGGGAGGCTGAGGCAAGAGAATGGCTTAATCCCAAGAGTTTGAGGTTGCTGTGAGCTGTGATACCATGACACTCTACCAAGGGTGACAAAGTGAGACTCTGTCTCAAAAAAAATTATAATAATAAACGGCACGACTCAGTGACAATCTATTATAACTGTTCTAAATTAAAAGTTAATTTCCTAATGGCTCATTAAATCAGTTATGGTTCCTTTGGTCCTCCTCTCAGTGAATATGCAAAAATCACTGAAGTAACATGATCTAACACTTGAAGTGGGCAAATTGTATGGTGTTTGAATTCTAACTCAATAAAACTGTTTACAAAAAATTTTTTAAAAAGCAATTTACTAAATTCTCCTAAAGCAAAGACCACATAACCCTTACTTTAAATAATCATCCCCATAACTCAGTGATAATCTATTACAACATTTCTAATTCAAAAGTTAATTGTTTAAACTATTCAAGATGGACATCTTTAGGGGGGAGCTGAATTTACAAAAGAGTAAGAATGGGAGTCAGGGGCTCGGTGCCTGTGGCTCAATGGGCTAAGGCGCCAGCCACATACACCTGAGCTGGCGGGTTCGAATCCAGCCCAGGCCCACCAAACAACAATGATGGTTGCAACCAAAAAATGGCTGGGCGTTGTGGCGGGCGCCTGTGGTCCCAGCTACTTGGGAGGCAGAGGCATTCGCTTGAGCCCAGGAGTTGGAAGTTGCTGTGAACTGTGATGCCATGGCACTCTACCCAGGGTGACAGCTTGAGGCTCTGTCTTAAAAAAAAAAAAAAAAGAATGAGAGTCAGGGGAAGGTCACTTAGGACTGAAACGGAACAGACCAGCTGTGTCATGTAGGCCCCAGCCTGACCAACTCCATCTTATTTTGACTACATGTGCTTTCAGTTGTGTTGTTTCTTTTTCTTTTCTTTTGAGACAGAGTCTCACTATGTCACCCTTGGTAGAGTGCTGTGGTGTCATAGCTCACAGCAACCTCCAACTCCTGGACTTAAGTGATCCTCTTGCCTCAGCCTCCCGAGTAGCTGGGACAAGAGGCGCCTGCCACAACACCCAGCTATTTCTTTGTTGCAGTTGTCATTGTTGTTTAGCAGGCCCTAGCCAGGTTCAAATCTATCATCCCTGGTGTATGTGGCTGGCACCCTAACCACTGTGCTACAGGCACTGAGGTATCACAGAACAATTTAAAATCATTTAAGGAGATAGAGCTTATTCCCCCTCCCCCTTAAATGTGGGCTGAATTCAGTATCTTGCTTGTAAGGAATAAAATACGGAGGGAAAAATAGTATCTTTGTAGTAGAAAAACCTGGCAAATGCTTCCTTGGCCAGGTGGGTTCTGAACTAAAATAAAATCTTAAGCCTGGGCAGTGCCTTTGGCTCGGTGGGTAGGGGGCCAGCTCCATATACCGAGGGTGGCGGGTAAGAACCCGACCTTGGCCAACTGCAACAAAAAAATAGCCGGGCATTGTGTCAGGCACCTGTAGTCCCAGCTACTCAGGAGGCTGAGGCAAGAGAATCGCTTAAGTCTAGGAGTTGGAGGTTGCTGTAAGGTGTGACACCACGGCACTCTACCCAGGGCGGTAAGAGACTCTGTCTCTAAAAAATAAAATAAAATAAGATCTTAAACCCCAACCCCAGCCGAATGAATGGACCTTCTCTTGGGTAAAGGAACCCCAGAAAAACCTTAAGACTGCCAGCCTTAAGGAGAAGAGGAGTCAGATACGCCTTGTTCTTCCACTTCCCTTTAGGGTTATTCTTTGCAGCAATAAGATAGTAACTAATTAACTGGCTAAGGCTATACAAGGCAAAGCTTAAACCACACCTACAGGCCATTAATTTACTTAATAGATCAGTTGAGTTTCAGTAAAGTTAGGTGGGTGGTCCACAAAGTTTCATTTCTTTACCATTTACAAATCAAAGAGTCTTTAAATCCTCCTATTTTTGCCCGCCTACCCAGGTTTACCTACTACTGTCCAAGAAGAAGCCAATTATCCTGAGACTCCAGGGATTACAGCAGAGTAAATTTTATTCCCTAAAGCAATACATAGGAAAATTCTCTCAAATTCACCTCTGGAGAATTGGGGGACGGGTTTGTAAACAGTTTGGTAGGGCCCATTGCTATGGCTCATGCCTGTAATCTAAGCACTTTGGGAAGCTGAGGCAGGTGGATTGCTTGAGCTCACAAGTTCAAGATCAGCCTGAGCAAAATCGAGACCCCATCTCTACTGAAGATAGAAAAACTGAGGCAAGAGGATTGCTTAAGTCCAAAAGTTGGAGGTTGCTGTGCGCTATGATGCCATGTCACTCTACTCAGTGTGACAGCCTGAGACTCAGTCTCAAAAAAATAAATAAATAGGCTGGGCGCCTGTGGCTCAACAGGCTAAGACACCAGCCACGTACACCTGAAGTGGCAGGTTCGAATCCAGCCTGGGCCAGCCAAACAACAATGACGGCTGCAACCAAGAAAATGGCTGGGCGTTGTGGCGGGCGCCTGTAGTCCCAGCTACTTGGGAGGCGGAGGCAGGAGACTCGCTTGAGCCCAGGAATTGGAGGTTGCTGTGAGCTGTGATGCCATAGCACTCTATCCAGGGTGACAGCTTGAGGC